>CM072250.1:44439304-44479304 GCA_036851935.1 Coregonus suidteri | reverse complement strand
AGTGAGTGACAGAATAACAACAAAACAATCCAGAAAAACGCATGTCAAAAATGTTATAAATTGATTTGCATTTTAATGAGGGAAATAAGTATTTGACCCCCTCTCAATCAGAAAGATTTCTGGCTCCCAGGTGTCTTTTATACAGGTAACGAGCTGAGATTAGGAGCACACTCTTAAAGGGAGTGCTCCTAATCTCAGTTTGTTACCTGTATACTTGTCCACAGAAGCAATCAATCAATCAGATTCCAAACTCTCCACCATGGCCAAGACCAAAGAGCTCTCCAAGGATGTCAGGGACAAGATTGTAGACCTACACAAGGCTGGAATGGGCTACAAGACCATCGCCAAGCAGCTTGGTGAGAAGGTGACAACAGTTGGTGCGATTATTCGCAAATGCAAGAAACACAAAAGAACTGTCAGTCTCCCTCGGCCTGGGCTCCATGCAAGATCTCACCTTGTGGAGTTGCAATGATCATGAGAACAGTGAGGAATCAGCCCAGAACTACAAGGGAGGATCTTGTCAATGATCTCAAGGCAGCTGGGGCCATAGTCACCAAGAAAACAATTGGTAACACACTACGTAGTGAAGGACTGAAATCCTGCAGCGCCCGCAAGGTCCCCCTGCTCAAGAAAGCACATATACATGCCCGTCTGAAGTTTGCCAATGAACATCTGAATGATTCAGAGGAGAACTTGGTGAAAGTGTTGTGGTCAGATGAGACCAAAATGGAGCTCTTTGGCATCAACTCAACTCGCCATGTTTGGAGGAGGAGGAATGCTTCCTATGACCCCAAGAACACCATCCCCTCCATCAAAAACATGGAGGTGGAAACATTATGCTTTGGGGGTGTTTTTCTGCTAAGGAGACAGGACAACTTCACCACATCAAAGGGACGATGGACGGGGCCATGTACCGCCAAATCTTGGGTGAGAACCTCCTTCCCTCAGCCAGGGCATTGAAAATGGGTCATGGATGGGTATTCCAGCATGACAATGACCCAAAACAAAGGAGTGGCTCAAGAAGAAGCACATTAAGGTCCTGGAGTGGCCTAGCCAGTCTCCAGACCTTAATCCCATAGAAAATCTGTGGAGGGAGCTGAAGGTTCGAGTAGCCAAATGTCAGCCCCGAAACCTTAATGACTTGGAGAAGATCTGCAAAGAGGAGTGGAACAAAATCTGGTGGCCAACTACAAGAAATGTCTGACCTCTGTGATTGCCAACAGGGGTTTTGCCACCAAGTACTAGGTCATGTTTTGCAGAGGGGTCAAATACTTATTTCCTTCCTTCATTCAAATGCAAATCAATTTATAAAAAAAAATTATAACGTTTTTCTGGATTTTTTTGTGGTTATTCTGTCTCTCACTGTTCAAATAAACCTACCATTAAAATTATAGACTGATCAAGTCTTTGTCAGTGGGCAAACGTACAAAATCAGCAGGGGATCAAATACTTTTTTCCCTCACTGTACGTTACCCATTATGACAACCTTAACCTCCTTGCCATCCATGTGAGAAGATAAACACACCAGTACACCACAGAGTACATGTAATATCTACCTAAGTACAATGTAATTACTAGGTGTTACAACGGATTTAGCTACTTAAAATGAAGTGTATCTTGAGGGGTACTTACTTGTAATTAATGTGTACTTATACAGTACATTATCCATCCTGACAACCTGGCACTGATTTTAAAGCTTTTGGAAGCGCCATCCAAGTGAGAAAATAAACACACTAGTACACCACAGAGGACATGTCATATCTGCATAAGTACAATGTAATTACTAGGTGTTACAAAGTATTTAGCCATTTAAAGTGACGTGTAACTTTATAGTTACCTATGAGCAATTTCTATATAATTACTTAATACTCATTACCAAGTGAAAATGCCTACAAACATGAGCTTCTACTTTAGTCAACTTTATTGCAACTTTTCTTACAAAATAATAAGGATTTTTGTTGTTAGATGAGTAATTTGATTAATTAGACTCAATAACAAAAAAATTGCTATTCTAGTGGTGGCTCAAATCAGTAGCCTACAGTCTGGTGAGTAGCCTACAGCATGGTGAGTAGCCTACAGTCTGGTGAGTAGCCTACAGCATGGTGAGTAGCCTACAGTCTGGTGAGTAGCCTACAGCATGGTGAGTAGCCTACAGCATGGTGAGTAGCCTACAGTCTGGTGAGTAGCCTACAGTCTGGTGAGTAGCCTACAGCATGGTGAGTAGCCTACAGCATGGTGAGTAGCCTACAGTCTGGTGAGTAGCCTACAGCATGGTGAGTAGCCTACAGCATGGTGAGTAGCCTACAGTCTGGTGAGTAGCCTACAGCATGGTGAGTAGCCTACAGCATGGTGAGTAGCCTACAGTCTGGTGAGTAGCCTACAGTCTGGTGAGTAGCCTACAGTCTGGTGAGTAGCCTACAGCATGGTGAGTAGCCTACAGTCTGGTGAGTAGCCTACAGCATGGTGAGTAGCCTACAGCATGGTGAGTAGCCTACAGTCTGGTGAGTAGCCTACAGCATGGTGAGTAGCCTACAGCATGGTGAGTAGCCTACAGTCTGGTGAGTAGCCTACAGCATGGTGAGTAGCCTAGATAGCTGTCTGTCATGTTCTTCTCTTTTTAACGTTACAAGGAACAATGGAAATCAACAACTCTGTCTCTGACTCTGTCTTCATGTGTTTCTTTCTTGTAAGCATTTTCCTGGAGTCTGAGACTGAATAATGCCAGTTCTACATTACCACTAGTTAGCATCATCATGATTCCTGTAGTTTAGGCACATACCTAGCTAGGCCTGGTTACAGCGGCTTGAGAAAGTATTCACCGCCCCCTTGGAATGATTCCTATTTTGTTGCCTTACAACCTGGACTTAAAATTGATGTGTCATTTGATTTACACAACATGCCTACCACTTTGAAGATGCAAAAAAAAAAAAATTGGGGGGTGAAACAAACAAGAAATAAGACAAAAAAATATATTGAGCGTGCATAACTATTCATCCCACCCAAAGTCAATACTTTGTAGAGGCACTTTTTGCAGAAATTTAAGCTGCAAGTCTCTTGGGGTATGTCTCTATTTATTTTATTTTATTTTATTTAACCTTTATTTAACCAGGTAGGCCAGTTGAGAACAAGATCTCATTTACAACTGCGACCTGGCCAAGATAAAGCAAAGCAGTGCGATAAAAACAACAACAGAGTTACATATGGGGTAAAACAAAACATAAAGTCAAAAATACAACAGAAAATATATATAAATATAGTGTTTGCAAATGTAGCAAGTTATGGAGGTAAGGCAATAAATAGGCCATAGTGCAAAATAATTACAATTAGTATTAACACTGGAATGATAGATAGCAAGAGATGATGTGCAAATAGAGATACTGGGGTGCAAATGAGCAAAATAAATAACATTATGGGGATGAGGTAGTTGGGTGGGCTAATTTCAGAATGGCTGTGTACAGGTGCAGTGATCGTTAAGCTGCTCTGACAACTGATGCTTAAAGTTATTGAGGGAGATAAGAGTCTCCAGCTTCAGAGATTTTTGCAATTCGTTCCAGTCATTGGCAGCAGAGAACTGGAAGGAATGGCGGCCAAAGGAGGTGTTGGCTTTGGGGATGACCAGTGAGACATTTAAATGTTTCCCCTTAAACCACTCGAGTGTTGCTTTAGCGGTATGCTTAGGGTCATTGTCCTGCTGGAAGGTGAACCTCCGTCCTAGTCTCAAATCTCTGAAAGACTGAAACAGGTTTCCCTCAAGAATTTCCCTGTATTTAGCGCCATCCATCATTCCTTCAATTCTGTCCCTACCGATGAAAAACATCCCCACAGCATGATGCTGCCACCACCATGCTTCACTGTGGGGATGGTGTTCTCGGGTGATGAGAGGTGTTGGGATTGCGCCAGACGTAGCGTTTTCCTTGATGGCCAAAATGCTCAATTTTAGTCTCATCTGACCAGAGTACCTTCTTTCATTTGTTTGGGGAGTCTTCCACATGCCTTTTGGGAAACACCAAACGTCTTTGCTTATTTGTTTCTTTAAGCAATGGCTTTTTTTCTGGCCACTTTTCCGTAAAGCCCAGCTCTGTGGAGTGTACGGCTTAAAGTGGTCCTATGAACAGATACTCCAATCTCTGCTGTGGAGCTTTGAAGCTCTTTCAGGGTTATCTTTGGTCTCTTTGTTGCCTCTGATTAATGCCCTCCTTGCCTGGTCTGTGAGTTTTGGTGGGATGCCCTCTCTTGGCAGGTTTGTTGTGGTGCCATATTCTTTCAATTTTTTAATGATAGATTTAATGGTGCTCCGTGGGATGTTCAAAGTTTCTGATTTTTTTTTATAACCCAACCCTGATCTGTACTTCTCCACAACTTTGTCCCTGACCTGTTTGGAGAGCTCCTTGGTCTTCATGGTGCCGCTTGCTTGGTGGTGCCCTTTGCTTAGTGGTGTTGCAGACTCTGTGGCCTTTCAGAACAGGTAAATATATACTGAGATCATGTGACAGATCATGTGACACTTAGATTGCAAACAGGTGGACTTTATTTAACTAATTATGTGACTTCTGAAGGTTAATTGGTTGCACCAGATCCTATTTAGGGGCTTCATAGCAAAGGGGGTAAATACATATGAACGCACCACTTTTTAGAATTATTTGAAACAAGTTATTTTTTTCATTTCACTTCACCAATTTGGAATATTTTGTGTATGTCCTACTACTAATAATCCCACAGCACCCCCTAACCCTAACCCTAACCCCTTTGCACCCCCTAACCCTAACCCTAACCCCTTTGCACCCCCTAACCCTAACCCTAACCCCTTTGCACCCCCTAACCCTAACCCTAACCCCTTTGCACCCCCTAACCCTAACCCTAACCCCTTTGCACTTGCTAACCCTAACCCTAACCCCTTTGCACTTGCACCCCCCAATAAACAAATACATTTGTGAACTAACACTCGCACTAGATATCTATGACTTTGCTGATAGCTGCTTTATTGAGGGAAAATAACTATGACTGTGATATATGGTTGACTAAAATGTAAATGTTTTTAATATATTAACTGGAATGAAGACATTCACAATCAATATCTTTTTTTAGATCATTTTGAAATAAGTTATATAGTTTCTTAAACTTTGAAAATGTGGAGAAGGTTGAAACAGTATGTAGGAAAAATATTAGAGTTAGAGTAGGGGTATTTTTCCTACTTATTGGATCAACGTTCTCCACATTTTCAAAGTTTAAGAAACTTTATAACTTTTTTTGCAAAGCACCCCCACAGCATGATGCTGCCACCACCGTGCTTCACGGTTAGGATGGTGTTCTTCGGCTTGCAAGCCACCGCCTTTTTCCTCCAAACATAATGATGGTCATTATTGCCAAACAGTTACATTTTTATTTCATCAGACTAGAGGACATTTCTCCAAAAAGTACAATCTTTGACCCCATCTGCTGTTGCAAACCGTAGTCTGGCTTTTTTATGGCGGTTTTGGAGCAGTTGCTTCTTCCTTGTTGAGCTGCCTTTCAGGTTATGTCGACATAGTACTCATTTTAATGTGGATATAGATACTTTTGTACCTGTTTCCTACAGCATCTTCACAAGGTCCTTTGCTGTTGTTCTGGGATTGATTTGCACTTTTCGCACCAAAGTACGTTCATCTCTAGGAGACAGAACGCGTCTTCTTCCTGAGCGGTATGACGGCTGCGTGGTCCCATGGTGTTTATACTTGCGTACTATTGTTTGTACAGATCAACGTGGTACCTTCAGGCGTTTGGAAATTGCTCCCAAGGATGAACCAGACTTGTGGAGGTCTGCAATTTATTTTCTGAGGTCTTGGAAACACCTGCTTCCTGATTCCTAGCGTATACGTGACAGAGTACTGCCTCTGAAAAAAATGGAAGCAGCAGCAAATAACAGCATCTTCCGGACGGTCGAGGAAAAGGGTCATCTATGGGCCCTATGTAGATTTGTTGGTAGAGCATGGCGCTTGCAACGCCAGGGTTGTGGGTTCGATTCCCACGGGGGCCCAGTATGAACCAAAAAAATGTATGCGCTCACTAACTGTAAGTCGCTGTCTGGAAAAGAGCGTCTGCTAAATGACTAAAACGTAAATCTACTCCACCAACTCCATGACCAGCTGGCTCTACTGGGTACGACCATCTCCACCGCCTCGACACCACCAGCGAGGTTTTCCATACCTCAGACGGAGGGCCTCCTACCATGGGTCGTCACAGTGAGCCAGTCCCCCAGCCTACCCAGATGTCCGCCCAGGTCAGAGATGCCTGACTGTCCCTGCTGGAGAAGTATGACGGTACTCTATCGAAGTGCCGTGGCTTCCTACTCCAGTGCTCTCTCCATTTGCCTATCAGACGGGAGCCCCGACCACCGAGAGGTCCGAGAGGTTGCCACGGGCATTTCCCTGCTGACCGGACGGGCGTTGGAGTGGGCTACGGCCGCCTGGGAGAGAGGAGAAGGAGGAGCGGTTCATGGCTCTGTTCAGGGCGGTCTTCGACCCTCCTCCAGAGGGCAGAGAGGGAAGTGAGCGACTTTTCCAACTCCAGCAGGATACCCAGACCGCTGCGGAGTACGCCCTCACCTTTCGGACTGTGGCAGCCTCCAGCGGATGGAATGAGCTGGCGCTCCGCATGCTATTCCACAGTGGACTGCGCGAGGAGGTCCAGACAGAGTTGGCATGTCGGGATGACAACATGTCCTTAGACGCTTTCATCGCGATGGCCATCCATGTGGATAACCTTCTTCAGGAGCGCCGGTGTCCACCTAGCCACTCTCCTCCCTCCTTTGGCTGTCCTGAGAGAGAGCCTGAACCCCACCATCTCCTGGTCGAGGATGAGAATCACCACCTGCGGACCAGGATGCCGGAGGACCTGCTTTTCCGTACCCTGTGGTTCCATGTTGGTGGAGGATCCTGTGAGTGCCCTCCAGCCTATCAATCTGTCCTCCCAAGTCATTGGCCACGTGAGTTGGGAGGTAGATGTCTGACAGGCTCTGGACAGGGAACCCGCTCCTCCTACCTGCCCCCCAGAGCGCATCTACATCCCCACAGGGGTGAGAGATCAGCTGTTGACCTGGGCACACATCCCTCGCCGCTGGACACCCAAGTATCAATCCCTCTCTGATAAATACTGGTGGCCCACCTTGGCACAGGACGCCACCCACTATGTCAACTCATGCACCGTATGTGTCCAATCAAAATCTCCCCGGCACGCTCCAGCGGGGAAATTACTTCCCCTTCCCGTGTCAGCCATTGTCAGCCATTGTCAGCCATTGTCAGCCATTGCCAGCCATTGCCAGCCATTGTCAGCCATTGTCAGCCATTGTCAGCCATTGTCAGCCATTGCCAGCCATTGTCAGCCATTGTCAGCCATTGTCAGCCATTGTCAGCCATTGCCAGCCATTGTCAGCCATTGTCAGCCATTGTCAGCCATTGCCAGCCATTGTCAGCCATTGTCAGCCATTGTCAGCCATTGTCAGCCATTGTCAGCCTCACATCTGGGTAGTAATGGGCAGGTGGAGAGGACTAACCAGGAGCTGGGGAGCAGTGGTCTAAGGCGCTGCATCACAGTGCTAGCTGGGCCACTAGAGATCCTGGTTCGAATCCAGGCTCTGTCGTAGCCGGCCGCGACCGGGAGACCCATGGGGCGGCGCACAATTGGCCAAGCATCGTCCAGGGTAGGGGAGGGAATGGCCGGCAGGGATGTAGCTCAGTTGGTAGAGCATGGTGCTTGCAACGCCAGGGTTGTGGGTTCCTTTCCCATGGGGGGCCAGTATGAAAAAAAATCAAAAAATCAAATAAAATAAAATGTATGCACTCACTTACTGGAAGTCGCTCTGGATAAGAGCGTCTGCTAAATGACTAAAATGGAAATGGAAATGTACTGTCACGCCTACTGCCGTTCCCTCTCTCCGGCGCTCGATGTCACCAGTCTAACCACCAGTCCTGGCAACCCACATTACAGACACCTGGCAACCGTCATTACGCATACCTGCTCCCCATCGCTATGCCTACCTGGACTTCATCATTACTGTGATTACTTCCTCTTTATTTACCCAGCAGCCTCAGTCTTCAGGCAGTATTGGTTTTGTTAACGTTCAGTACGCTTCTCCTGTTTTGTTCATCTGCTTATTCTCATTATTAAAACTCACCTTCTGCACCTGCTTCCTGCTTCCTGCTTCCTGCTTCCTGACTCCTTATATTTATTATATCTATTATTATTTGTATTATTTATGTATTTCCATTTTCAGATCCCCCTTTTTCCACATTATGCAACTCAACAGGTTTGAAGCCCACATTTCAACATCCACTGAAAATAAATTAGATTAAATTCAACATCAGCATCATTATCCAATACAAAACATGATAAACAATTATTATCCAATACAGAACCATGACACATGATAAACAATTATTATCCAATACAGAACCATGATACATGATAAACAATTATTATCAAATACAGAACCATGATACATGATAAATCAAAGCATCTGGCAACAATCAGAAAATAATAGACTGGATGCATCTCAAATCGCACCCTACACTTTTAGAAAAAAGGGTTCAGAAAGGGTTCTTCGGCTGTCCCCATAGGAGAACCCTTTTTGGTTCAAGGTGGAACCCTATTTTTGGTTCTCCTATGGGGACAGACAAAGAACCCTTTAAGGTTCTAGATAGCACCTTTTTTTCTAAGAGTATATTCCCTACATAGTGCGCTACTTTTGATTAGGGCCCATAGGGAATAGGATGCAATTTGGGACAGCTAGACACTACAGTCTGTTGGTAGTGGTAGACACTACAGTCTGTTGGTAGTCTAGACACTACAGTCTGTTGGTAGTGGTAGACACTACAGTCTGTTGGTAGTGGTAGACACTAGACAGTCTGTTGTAGTGTAGACACTACAGTCTGTAGACAGACACTACAGTCTGTTAGTGGTAGACACTACAGTGTTGGTAGTCTAGACACTACAGTCTGTTGGTAGTCTAGACACTACAGTCTGTTGGTAGTGGTAGACACTACAGTCTGTTGGTAGTGGTAGACACTACAGTCTGTTGGTAGTGGTAGACACTACAGTCTGTTGGTAGTGGTAGACACTACAGTCTGTTGGTAGTCTAGACACTACAGTCTGTGTCTGTTGGTAGTCTAGACACTACAGTCTGTTGGTAGTCTAGACACTACAGTCTGTTGGTAGTGGTAGACACTACAGTCTGTTGGTAGTCTAGACACTACAGTCTGTTGGTAGTCTAGACACTACAGTCTGGTAGTGGTAGACACTACAGTCTGTTGGTAGTGGTAGACACTACAGTCTGTTGGTAGTCTAGACACTACAGTCTGTTGGTAGTGGTAGACACTACAGTCTGTTGGTAGTCTAGACACTACAGTCTGTTGGTAGTGGTAGACACTACAGTCTGTTGGTAGTGGTAGACACTACAGTCTGTTGGTAGTGGTAGACACTACAGTCTGTTGGTAGTGGTAGACACTACAGTCTGTTGGTAGTCTAGACACTACAGTCTGTTGGTAGTCTAGACACTACAGTCTGTTGGTAGTCTAGACACTACAGTCTGTTGGTAGTAGTCTAGACACTACAGTCTGTTAGTAGTCTAGACACTACAGTAGACACTACAGTCTGTTGGTAGTCTAGACACTACAGTCTGTTGGTAGTCTAGACACTACAGTCTGTTGGTAGTGGTAGACACTACAGTCTGTGGTAGTAGTTGGTAGACACTACAGTCTGTTGGTAGTCTAGACACTACAGTCTGTTGGTAGTCTAGACACTACAGTCTGTTGGTAGTCTAGACACTACAGTCTGTTGGTAGTGGTAGACACTACAGTCTGTTGGTAGTCTAGACACTACAGTCTGTTGGTAGTCTAGACACTACAGTCTGTTGGTAGTGGTAGACACTACAGTCTGTTGGTAGTGGTAGACACTACAGTGTTGGTAGTCTAGACACTACAGTCTGTAGGTAGTCTAGACACTACAGTCTGTTGGTAGTCTAGACACTACAGTCTGTTGGTAGTGGTAGACACTACAGTCTGTTGGTAGTGGTAGACACTACAGTCTGTTGGTAGTGGTAGACACTACAGTCTGTTGGTAGTCTACAGTCTGTTGGTAGTCTAGACACTACAGTCTGTTGGTAGTGGTAGACACTACAGTCTGTTTGTAGTGGTAGACACTACAGTCTGTTGGTAGTGGTAGACACTACAGTCTGTTGGTAGTCTAGACACTACAGTCTGTTGGTAGTCTAGACACTACAGTCACTGTCTGTTGGTAGTCTAGACACTACAGTCTGTTGGTAGTCTAGACACTACAGTCTGTTGGTAGTGGTAGACACTACAGTCTGTTGGTAGTCTAGACACTACAGTCTGTTGGTAGTCTAGACACTACAGTCTGTTAGTCTAGTAGTGGTAGACACTACAGTCTGTTGGTAGTGGTAGACACTACAGTCTGTTAGTAGTACAGTCTGTAGTCTAGACACTACAGTCTGTTGGTAGTGGTAGACACTACAGTCTGTTGGTAGTCTAGACACTACAGTCTGTTGGTAGTCTGTTGGTAGTGGTAGACACTACAGTCTGTTGGTAGTGGTAGACACTACAGTCTGTTGGTAGTCTAGACACTACAGTCTGTTGGTAGTGGTAGACACTACAGTCTGTTGGTAGTCTAGACACTACAGTCTGTTGGTAGTCTAGACACTACAGTCTGTTGGTAGTCTAGTAGTCTGTTGGTAGTCAGACACTACAGTCTGTTGGTAGTGGTAGACACTACAGTCTGTTGGTAGTCTAGACACTACAGTCTGTTGGTAGTCTAGACACTACAGTCTGTTGGTAGTCTAGACACTACAGTCTGTTGGTAGTGGTAGACACTACAGTCTGTTGGTAGTCTAGACACTACAGTCTGTTGGTAGTCTAGACACTACAGTCTGTTGGTAGTCTAGACACTACAGTCTGTTGGTAGTCTAGACACTACAGTCTGTTGGTAGTCTAGACACTACAGTCTGTTGGTAGTGGTAGACACTACAGTCTGTTGGTAGTCTAGACACTACAGTCTGTTGGTAGTCTAGACACTACAGTCTGTTGGTAGTGGTAGACACTACAGTTCTGTTGGTAGTGGTAGACACTACAGTCTGTTGGTAGTCTAGACACTACAGTCTGTTGGTAGTGGTAGACACTACAGTCTGTTGGTAGTCTAGACACTACAGTCTGTTGGTAGTGGTAGACACTACAGTCTGTTGGTAGTGGTAGACACTACAGTCTGTTGGTAGTCTAGACACTACAGTCTGTTGGTAGTGGTAGACTACACAGTGTTGGTAGTGGTAGACACTACAGTCTGTTGGTAGTGTCTAGACACTACAGTCTGTTGGTAGTGGTAGACACTACAGTCTGTTGGTAGTGGTAGACACTACAGTCTGTTGGTAGTCTAGACACTACAGTCTGTTGGTAGTCTAGACACTACAGTCTGTTGGTAGTCTAGACACTACAGTCTGTTGGTACAGTCTGTTGGTAGTGGTAGACACTACAGTCTGTTGGTAGTGGTAGACACTACAGTCTGTTGGTAGTGGTAGACACTACAGTCTGTTGGTAGTGGTAGACACTACAGTCTGTTGGTAGTCTAGACACTACAGTAGTCAGACACTACAGTCTGTTGGTAGTCTAGACACTACAGTCTGTTGGTGTGGTAGACACTACAGTCTGTTGGTAGTCTAGACACACTACAGTCTGTTGGTAGTCTAGACACTACAGTCTGTTGGTAGTCTAGACACTACAGTCTGT
This sequence comes from Coregonus suidteri, assembly GCA_036851935.1. Lineage (NCBI taxonomy): Eukaryota > Metazoa > Chordata > Actinopteri > Salmoniformes > Salmonidae > Coregonus > Coregonus suidteri. The sequence continues at coordinate 44,467,539 of CM072250.1, read as the reverse complement.
TGGTAGTCTAGACACTACAGTCTGTTGGTAGTGGTAGACACTACAGTCTGTTGGTAGTCTAGACACTACAGTCTGTTGGTAGTCTAGACACTACAGTCTGTTGGTAGTCTAGACACTACAGTCTGTTGTAGTCTGTTGGTAGTCTAGACACTACAGTCTGTTGGTAGTGGTAGACACTACAGTCTGTTGGTAGTGGTAGACACTACAGTCTGTTGGTAGTCTAGACACTACAGTCTGTTGGTAGTCTAGACACTACAGTCTGTTGGTAGTCTAGACACTACAGTCTGTTGGTAGTCTAGACACTACAGTCTGTTGGTAGTCTAGACACTACAGTCTGTTGGTAGTTAGGTACAGTCTGTTGTAGTCAGACACTACAGTCTGTTGGTAGTAGTAGACACTACAGTCTGTTGGTAGTCTAGACACTACAGTCTGTTGGTAGTCTAGACACTACAGTCTGTTGGTAGTCTAGACACTACAGTCTGTTGGTAGTAGTAGACACTACAGTCTGTTGGTAGTCTAGACACTACAGTCTGTTGGTAGTGGTAGACACTACAGTCTGTTGGTAGTCTAGACACTACAGTCTGTTGGTAGTGGTAGACACTACAGTCTGTTGGTAGTCTAGACACTACAGTCTGTTGGTAGTCTAGACACTACAGTCTGTTGGTAGTCTAGACACTACAGTCTGTTGGTAGTCTAGACACTACAGTCTGTTGGTAGTCTAGACACTACAGTCTGTTGGTAGTCTAGACACTACAGTCTGTTGGTAGTCTAGACACTACAGTCTGTTGGTAGTCTAGACACTACAGTCTGTTGGTAGTCTAGACACTACAGTCTGTTGGTAGTGGTAGACACTACAGTCTGTTGGTAGTGGTAGACACTACAGTCTGTTGGTAGTCTAGACACTACAGTCTGTTGGTAGTCTAGACACTACAGTCTGTTGGTAGTGGTAGACACTACAGTCTGTTGGTAGTCTAGACACTACAGTCTGTTGGTAGTCTAGACACTACAGTCTGTTGGTAGTCTAGACACTACAGTCTGTAGTGGTAGTCTGTTGGTAGTAGACACTACAGTCTGTTGGTAGTCTAGACACTACAGTCTGTTGTAGTGTAGACACTACAGTCTGTTGGTAGTCTAGACACTACAGTCTGTTGGTAGTCTAGACACTACAGTCTGTTGGTAGTTAGACACTACAGTCTGTTGTGGTAGACACTACAGTCTGTTAGTGGTACTCTACACTACAGTCTGTTGGTAGTCTAGACACTACAGTCTGTTGGTAGTGGTCTAGACACTACAGTCTTGTTAGTAGTCTAGTACACTACAGTCTGTTGGTAGTAGACACTACAGTCTACAGTCTGTTGGTAGTGGTAGACACTACAGTCTGTTGGTAGTGGTAGACACTACAGTCTGTTGGTAGTCTAGACACTACAGTCTGTTGGTGGTAGACACTACAGTCTGTTGGTAGTCTAGACACTACAGTCTGTTGGTAGTTGGTAGACACTACAGTCTGTTAGTCTAGTCACTACAGTCTGTTGGTAGTGGTAGACACTACAGTCTGTTGGTAGTCTAGACACTACAGTCTGTTGGTAGTCTAGACACTACAGTCTGTTGGTAGTCTAGACACTACAGTCTGTTGGTAGTGGTAGACACTACAGTCTGTTGGTAGTCTAGACACTACAGTCTGTTGGTAGTACACTACAGTCTGTTGGTAGTGGTAGACACTACAGTCTGTGGTTGTTTGGTAGTAGTCTAGACACTACAGTCTGTTGGTAGTCTAGACACTACAGTCTGTTGGTAGTGGTAGACACTACAGTCTGTTGGTAGTGGTAGACACTACAGTCTGTTGGTAGTGGTAGACACTACAGTCTGTTGGTAGTCTAGACACTACAGTCTGTTGGTAGTGGTAGACTACACAGTCTGTTGGTAGTCTAGACACTACAGTCTGTTGGTAGTGGTAGACACTACAGTCTGTTGGTAGTCTAGACACTACAGTCTGTTGGTAGTGGTAGACACTACAGTCTGTTGGTAGTCTAGACACTACAGTCTGTTGGTACACTACAGTCTGTTGGTAGTCTAGACACTACAGTCTGTTGGTAGTCTAGACACTACAGTCTGTTGGTAGTCTAGACACTACAGTCTGTTGGTAGTGGTAGTACAGTCTGTTGGTAGTCAGACACTACAGTCTGTAGTGGTAGTCTGTTGGTAGTAGACACTACAGTCTGTTGGTAGTCTGTTGGTAGTAGACACTACAGTCTGTTGGTAGTCTAGACACTACAGTCTGTTGGTAGTCTAGACACTACAGTCTGTTGGTAGTCTAGACACTACAGTCTGTTGGTAGTGGTAGACACTACAGTCTGTTGGTAGTCTAGACACTACAGTCTGTTGGTAGTGGTAGACACACAGTACAGTCAGTCTGTTGGTAGTCTAGACACTACAGTCTGTTGGTAGTGGTAGACACTACAGTCTGTTGGTAGTGGTAGACACTACAGTCTGTTGGTAGTCTAGACACTACAGTCTGTTGGTAGTCTAGACACTACAGTCTGTTGGTAGTTGGTAGAGACACTACAGTCTGTTGGTAGTCTAGACACTACAGTCTGTTGGTAGTCTAGACACTACAGTCTGTTGGTAGTGGTAGACACTACAGTCTGTTGGTAGTCTAGTACAGTCTGTTGGTAGTCTAGACACTACAGTCTGTTGGTAGTCTAGACACTACAGTCTGTTGGTAGTGGTAGACACTACAGTCTGTTGGTAGTGGTAGACACTACAGTCTGTTGGTAGTGGTAGACACTACAGTCTGTTGGTAGTGGTAGACACTACAGTCTGTTGGTAGTGGTAGACACTACAGTCTGTTGGTAGTGGTAGACACTACAGTCTGTTGGTAGTCTAGACACTACAGTCTGTTGGTAGTCTAGACACTACAGTCTGTTGGTAGTGGTACTACAGTCTGTTGGTAGTCTAGACACTACAGTCTGTTGGTAGTCTAGACAGTTGGTAGTCTAGACACTACAGTCTGTTGGTAGTGGTAGACACTACAGTCTGTTGGTAGTGGTAGACACAGTCTGTTGGTAGTCTAGACACTACAGTTGGTAGTCTAGTCTAGACACTACAGTCTGTTCTGTTGGTAGTCTAGACACTACAGTCTGTTGGTAGTACTCTGTTGGTAGTCTAGACACTACAGTCTGTTGGTAGTCTAGACACTACAGTCTGTTGGTAGTGGTAGACACTACAGTCTGTTGGTAGTCTAGACACTACAGTCTGTTGGTAGTGGTAGACACTACAGTCTGTTGTAGTCTAGACACTACAGTCTGTTGGTAGTGGTAGACACTACAGTCTGTTGGTAGTGGTAGACACTACAGTCTGTTGGTAGTCTAGACACTACAGTCTGTTGGTAGTGGTAGACACTACAGTCTGTTGGTAGTCTAGACACTACAGTCTGTTGGTAGTGGTAGACACTACAGTCTGTTGGTAGTGGTAGACACTACAGTCTGTTGGTAGTGGTAGACACTACAGTCTGTTGGTAGTGGTAGACACTACAGTCTGTTGGTAGTCTAGACACTACAGTCTGTTGGTAGTCTAGACACTACAGTCTGTTGGTAGTGGTAGACACTACAGTCTGTTGGTAGTCTAGACACTACAGTCTGTTGGTAGTCTAGACACTACACTACAGTCACTGTTGGTAGTCTAGACACTACAGTCTGTTGGTAGTCTAGACACTACAGTCTGTTGGTAGTCTAGACACTACAGTCTGTGGGGTCTAGACACTACAGTCTGTTGGTAGTGTAGACACTACAGTCTGTTGGTAGTGGTAGACACTACAGTCTGTTGGTAGTGGTAGACACTACAGTCTGTTGGTAGTCTAGACACTACACCGTCTGTTGGTAGTCTAGACACACTACAGTCTGTTGGTAGTCTAGACACTACAGTCTGTTGGTAGTCTAGACACTACAGTCTGTTGGTAGTCTAGACACTACAGTCTGTTGGTAGTCTAGAGACACTACAGTCTGTTAGTAGACACTACAGTAGGTAGTCTACACTACAGTCTGTTGGTAGTGGTAGACACTACAGTCTGTTGGTAGTCTAGACACTACAGTCTGTTGGTAGTGGTAGACACTACAGTCTGTTGGTAGTCTAGACACTACAGTCTGTTGGTAGTGGTAGACACTACAGTCTGTTGGTAGTCTAGACACTACAGTCTGTTGTTGGTAGTACAGTCTGTTGGTACTACAGTCTGTTGGTAGTGGTAGACACTACAGTCTGTTGGTAGTGGTAGACACTACAGTCTGTGGTAGTGTAGACACTACAGTCTGTTGGTAGTGGTAGACACTACAGTCTGTTGTAGTGGTAGACACTACAGTCTGTTGGTAGTCTAGACACTACAGTCTGTTGGTAGTCTAGACACTACAGTCTGTTGGTAGTGGTAGACACTACAGTCTGTTGGTAGTCTAGACACTACAGTCTGTTGGTAGTCTAGACACTACAGTCTGTTGGTAGTCTAGACACTACAGTCACTACAGTCTGTTGGTAGTGGTAGACACTACAGTCTGTTGGTAGTGGTAGACACTACAGTCTGTTGGTAGTCTAGACACTACAGTCTGTAGTAGTCTAGACACTACAGTCTGTTGGTAGTCTAGACACTACAGTCTGTTGGTAGTCTAGACACTACAGTCTGTTGGTAGTCTAGACACTACAGTCTGTTGGTAGTCTAGACACTACAGTCTGTTGGTAGTCTAGACACTACAGTCTGTTGGTAGTGTCTAGACACTACAGTCTGTTGGTAGTCTAGACACTACAGTCTGTTGGTAGTCTAGACACTACAGTCTGTTGGTAGTCTAGACACTACAGTCTGTTGGTAGTGGTAGACACTACAGTCTGTTGGTAGTCTAGACACTACAGTCTGTTGGTAGTCTAGACACTACAGTCTGTTGGTAGTGGTAGACACTACAGTCTGTTGGTAGTGGTAGACACTACAGTCTGTTGGTAGTCTAGACACTACAGTCTGTTGGTAGTCTAGACACTACAGTCTGTTGGTAGTCTAGACACTACAGTCTGTTGGTAGTGGTAGACACTACAGTCTGTTGGTAGTCTAGACACTACAGTCTGTTGGTAGTCTAGACACTACAGTCTGTTGGTAGTGGTAGACACTACAGTCTAGTCTAGACACTACAGTCTGTTGGTAGTCTAGACACTACAGTCTGTTGGTAGTCTAGACACTACAGTCTGTTGGTAGTCTAGACACTACAGTCTGTTGGTAGTCTAGACACTACAGTCTGTTGGTTGGTAGTACACTACAGTCAGTCTGTGTTGGTAGTCTAGACACTACAGTCTGTTGGTAGTGGTAGACACTACAGTCTGTTGGTAGTCTGTTGGTAGTCTAGACACTACAGTCTGTTGGTAGTCTAGACACTACAGTCTGTTGGTAGTGGTAGACACTACAGTCTGTTGGTAGTGGTAGACACTACAGTCTGTTGGTAGTCTAGACACTACAGTCTGTTGGTAGTGGTAGACACTACAGTCTGTTGGTAGTGGTAGACACTACAGTCTGTTGGTAGTACAGTCTGTTGGTAGTCACTACAGTCTGTTGGTAGTCTAGACACTACAGTCTGTGGTAGAGACACTACAGTCTGTTGGTAGTGGTAGACACTACAGTCTGTTGGTAGTGGTAGACACTACAGTCTGTTGGTAGTGGTAGACACTACAGTCTGTTGGTAGTCTAGACACTACAGTCTGTTGGTAGTCTAGACACTACAGTCTGTTGGTAGTCTAGACACTACAGTCTGTTGGTAGTCTGGTAGACACTACAGTCTGTTGGTAGTCTAGACACTACAGTCTGTTGGTAGTCTAGACACTACAGTCTGTTGGTAGTCTAGACACTACAGTCTGTTGGTAGTCTAGACACTACAGTCTGTTGGTAGTGGTAGACACTACAGTCTGTTGGTAGTCTAGACACTACAGTCTGTTGGTAGTCTAGACACTACAGTCTGTTGGTAGTCAGTCTAGACACTACAGTCTGTTGGTAGTGGTAGACACTACAGTCTGTTGGTAGTGGTAGACACTACAGTCTGTTGGTAGTCTAGACACTACAGTCTGTTGGTAGTCTAGACACTACAGTCTGTTGGTAGTCTAGACACTACAGTCTAGTGGTAGACACTACAGTCTGTTGGTAGTGGTAGACACTACAGTCTGTTGGTAGTGGTAGACACTACAGTCTGTTGGTAGTCTAGACACTACAGTCTGTTGGTAGTGGTAGACACTACAGTCTGTTGGTAGTCTAGACACTACAGTCTGTTGGTAGTGGTAGACACTACAGTCTGTTGGTAGTGGTAGACACTACAGTCTGTTGGTAGTGGTAGACACTACAGTCTGTTGGTAGTCTAGACACTACAGTCTGTTGGTAGTCTAGACACTACAGTCTGTTGGTAGTGGTAGACACTACAGTCTGTTGGTAGTCTAGACACTACAGTCTGTTGGTAGTGGTAGACACTACAGTCTGTTGGTAGTCTAGACACTACAGTCTGTTGGTGTACAGTCTGTTGGTAGAGACACTACAGTCTGTTGTAGTAGTGACACTACAGTCTGTTGGTAGTCTAGACACTACAGTCTGTTGGTAGTCTAGACACTACAGTCTGTTGGTAGTCTAGACACTACAGTCTGTTGGTAGTGGTAGACACTACAGTCTGTTGGTAGTGGTAGACACTACAGTCTGTTGGTAGTCTAGACACTACAGTCTGTTGGTAGTCTAGACACTACAGTCTGTTGGTAGTGGTAGTCTGTTGGTAGTCTAGACACTACAGTCTGTTGGTAGTGGTAGACACTACAGTCTGTTGGTAGTCTAGACACTACAGTCTGTTGGTAGTGGTAGACACTACAGTCTGTTGGTAGTCTAGACACTACAGTCTGTTGGTAGTCTAGACACTACAGTCTGTTGGTAGTCTAGACACTACAGTCTGTTGGTAGTCTAGACACTACAGTCTGTTGGTAGTCTAGACACTACAGTCTGTTGTTGTAGTCTAGACACTACAGTCTGTTGGGTAGTGGTAGACACTACAGTCTGTTGGTAGTGGTAGACACTACAGTCTGTTGGTAGTCTTAGACACTACAGTCTGTTGGTAGTCTAGACACTACAGTCTGTTGGTAGTAGTCACTACAGTCTGTTGGTAGTGGTAGACACTACAGTCTGTTGGTAGTCTACAGTCTGTTGGTAGTCTAGCTGCTAGCGACCAAAACCACAGGGTTATCTAGACACAGACACCACTATCAACCATCTGTTCAATTAAATGGCAGCTTTCTCACAATAACTGGCGGCTTTCTCATATTAACTGGCAGCTTTCTCATATTAACTGGCAGCTTTCTCATATTAACTGGCAGCTTTTTCATATTAACTGGCAGCTTTTCACAATAACATATTAAACTGGCAGCTTTCTCATATTAACTGGCAGCTTTCTCATATTAACTGGCAGCTTTTTCATATTAACTGGCAGCTTTCTCATATTAACTGGCAGCTTTTTCATATTAACTGGCAGCTTTTTCATATTAACTGGCAGCTTTCTCACCTTAACTGGCAGCTTTCTCACTTTAACTGGCAGCTTTCTCATATTAACTGGCAGCTTTCTCATATTAACTGGCAGCTTTCTCACTTTAACTGTCAGCTTTCTCATATTAACTGGCAGCTTTCTCACAAACTAATGAAAAGGGAGGAAAGATATTTTCCTTTAAAAAAAGAAAGAAGCCTTGATAAAGTCAGTTGACAATGTCACGATCGTTGAACGGAGTAGACCAAGGCGCAGCGTGATGAGCGAACATACTTTATTTTTCAAAGTGATAACACGAACAAAACAATAAACTAATAACGTGACGTCCTAGGTTAAACAACCAACACGGAACAAACCAAAAGGAACAAGATCCCACAACACCTGTGGGAACACAGCCTGTCTAAATATGGCTCCCAATCAGAGACAACCAGCAACAGCTGACACTCGTTGCCTCTGATTGGGAACCACTCTGGCCAACATAGAAATACAATACTAGACTGTGAACATAGAACAAAACCACATAGAATCTACACACCCTGGCTCAACATATAGAGTCCCCAGAGCCAGGGTGTGACAGACAAATTGAAACAGAAGCCCTACTGAATATGAAAGTCTGAGAATAACGACATAAAAAGGACAAGTTAAATAAGAAATATGAAATTGAAGGATTTAACTAAAATCTGCATACTATGGATATCTTGCATTGCTGACAAGCGATAAAGGAAATTAATTTTTCTTCTTCCACCAGATTCTAAGGAAATCACATTTCCCCTTCCCTGATCTAAGTCCCATTGTCTGACGGGTGTTTCTCCTCTTCAATTCCCTGTCTTTGCTCAGTAAGCGCATCAGGAGCTTTTCTCCAGGAGACTAAGTCTGCTTCATGCCTGTGTTATCACACTGCTAGCACAACCCTGGGCGCAGCCTGCCCAACTGATAATGTACACAACTAAAACAACGCTAGCCTGCCTGTCTCAACACGTCACAGCACCTAACTCAGCCATCCTTTTAAGTTTTTCACTTTCTCTCTCTCTCTCTGATCGTTCTATCTTTTTCTTTCCTCTCTCTTTTTCCCTGTCATTCTCCATCTCTCTCTCTCTCTCTCTCTCTCTCTCTCTCTCTCTCTCTCTCTCTCTCTCTCTCTCGCTCTCTCTCTCTCTCTCTCTCTCTCTCTCTCTCTCTCTCTCTCTCTCTCTCTCTCTCTCTCTCTCTCTCTCTCTCTCTCTCTCTCTCTCTCTCTCTCTCTCTCTCTCTCTCTCTCTCTCTCTCTCTCTCTCTCTCTCTCACTCCCTTGGGCCTGAATAGTAGTTTTGACACCGGTCAATTATTTTCTTGAGGCCCCCATTATTAGCAGAATAATACTAGTTAGACAGGCCCAATGGGCTAAAAATGGATGGCCTTTCCGCCACTGTGCATCAGCGGTTACCTCTGTCCTCTAGCTGTTTCACTGAGTCACTTCCATTTGTTTGACATAGCTTTGTGATTATGTCCTGTGAGAGACAATCCTGCGCTCGCGGTCTAGTCTAATGACTCACGTTTTTCATAAGCAATCATCTCTGTTGCCTCAAGCAATCTCCTCTCCCCCCTCTCCTATCAGAGATGCCCATATTGACAGCGCTCATCTGAGATAGTGCACAGCCTTCATTAACTCCATCGCAGACTCCATAGGCTTCTGACACTGTTTATTGAGCCTGACTTGTTCCAAGCTGAAATGACTTCTGAGAGCGTTAAGGATTCAAGATGATTTGTTCGGTTTTTTCTCTTTGTCCCAGTGAAGATAACACTTTCTCTCCAACATGTCATCTGGTCTGAGGAGTGTTGTGTCTGCAACATCGGGCCGTTTGGTGGTAAAACTATTGGCCTGTGTTTCCATGCCAACAGAGGGACTATATTGACTGGTGATTGAGTAGCTCGCTGCGCAGTGATACGGGATATGACATCAATCAAGTATCTAATCACACTCACTTGTATTATTCCTATTATATAGTTATTGTGAAAACATGGCTGCTAAATAACAAACAAGGTTGTTTTGTTCCGTTTCTGTTTTTGCTGTCAAAGGATTTCATATAAAATTCAAAACAACTTGTCAGATAAATGAAAAGTCTTCTTGGTGTTGAGATTGCCCAGTGTAACACAATCCGTCAGAATGAGTTGCGAAGACTTCTGCATCTGTGTGTGTGTGTGCTCACAGTGTACAGCTGTCATTTCAGAGGGGAACATGAGACAGGAAACACAGCTGAAGATATTCCCCAAAACAGGAAGTTGTTTTGTTGTGTATGATTATGTCATAGAGTAAGAATATATGACCCAATCCCAAATCAACCCCTAAACCCTACATCCTATGGACATGTGGAGAACTGAGAGTATTTGATTGTTATAAGCATTATGGTGAAAATTCCATCGAGCCTTTCAGAGGACAAGGTGGAGCTCGTACTATATTGATTAAGCTGTCAAATCATGTAGGGCTGGACAGGGCACGGGGCTTATGGGTCAATGTGGGATTGATAAGGCTGGACAGGGCACGGGGCTTATGGGTCAATGTGGGATTGATAAGGCTGGACAGGGCACGGGGTTTATGGGTCAATGTGGGATTGATAAGGCTGGACAGGGCACGGGGCTTATGGGTCAATGTGGGATTGATAAGGCTGGACAGGGCACAGGGTTTATGGGTCAATGTGGGATTGATAAGGCTGGACAGGGCACGGGGCTTATGGGTCAATGTGGGATTGATAAGGCTGGACAGGGCACGGGGCTTATGGGTCAATGTGGGATTGATAAGGCTGGATAGGGCACGGGGCTTATGGGTCAATGTGGGATTGATAAGGCTGGACAGGGCACGGGGCTTATGGGTCAATGTGGGATTGATAAGGCTGGACAGGGCACGGGGCTTATGGGTAAATGTGGGATTGATAAGGCTGGACAGGGCACGGGGCTTATGGGTCAATGTGGGATAAAGCTGATAAAGCTTGGACAGGGCACGGGGCTTATGGGTCAATGTGGGATTGATAAGGCTGGACAGGGCACGGGGTTTATGGGTCAATGTGGGATTGATAAGGCTGGACAGGGCACAGGGTTTATGGGTCAATGTGGGATTGATAAGGCTGGACAGGGCACGGGGCTTATGGGTCAATGTGGGATTGATATGGCTGGACAGGGCACAGGACTTGCAGCTTTTTCAATTATTTTATTCATCCTTTCTTCATCCTTCTATGTTTTTTCATCCTCTGATAAATAAGGGATGGACTTTTTTTATTCATTGTGGCTCAGTTTATCCATTGATCTGGTCTTTCAAACACGTTGTGGTCAATATGAAACAAGAAGCTATCAACAATCCTTTGCCTTTCTGTTAGCTCTGTCTCTAATAATAGCTCAGCCTTGGGTTCCTAGAAACTGCTTCTTAGTAATGCAACAACTTACTCTGTAAAGTTTTTTTTATTTTGTATCTTATTTAGCTCATACCGTTTTTAGTTTTGTCCTTACAACCAGAGGCGTTTTGAACAGGTTGGGATGTTCCTTTGTTTGGTGCTTTCCAAATACTGTCTATTCCTGCTGTTTATTCCTGCTGTCTATTCCTGCTGTTTATTCCTGCTGTCTATTCCTGCTGTCTATTCCTGCTGTCTATTCCTGCTGTCTATTCCTCTCCCCAGAGCTAAGAGATGGATCAGCAAATAGCTGACCCTGGGGGAATACAGGTGGTAATCAATGTCATCTTCCAGAAACCCTTATCAGCTGCAGCAGATATAGCCCACAGTTATTTATTTATTTACCCATCTTCTTATGTTCAAATGTTGCTTCCTCTGCTAAACATACATACCACTTTCTTTCATAACTTTATAAGACAGGTTTTTAACGTGGGGTGAGAAACAGCGATAACCTCTCGCCAAGCTCCAAAGACATTATTCAAGCTCACGCAGGGAAAAACGGAGCTGGAGATATGATAGTGTACGGAGCTATAGGGTCCTCCTCAACGAGGCCCAAGAGGACCAAGCAAGAAGGAACCCCTCTGCTCTCTCTGTTTTGTAAAGGATGTCGATTTATTCAACTGAGGATTAACTGGTTTTTTTTTTTTTTTTAAGACACTGTTATATGTCTGTAGCTGGAGCCCATCAGATTGCACTTTATCAGTAGAAGCAGCCTGTGTTAGAGCTGTGCTATCTTAGCCAGACGGACCGAGCTCCTGTTCGTTCCGCATGTGGCTCCATAGGCACATTAGCCAGCCAGCTCATTATTGCAGGCCCTGTGACACTGTGCAGTAGCTTTGAGATATCTCCCCTGCTGTGAGGCGTGGTGCGAGGCTTGCTGAAAATCTAATTGAAAAGCAAATGTTTCCCTCAGAACAAGCATTAAAGGGGATTTTTGCAGTGATTCTGTGACGTTAAGGATAGAGTCTAGCAGTGTTTTGCTAGCCTGGCAACTCACATTAAATTATTCCACTGCTCTGTCGTTTGCTACATACTTTAAATCTGAGACTGAGTATCAAAGCCAATTACACATTTTCAAACCACCGCTTTACCCACATGTGTTCTGGCTCTGGCCCAACCCATCGGTTTCTGGACCAATCAGACGGCCCTGAATGTGTTCACTTCCTCATTGCAGAGAAGAAACTGACGTCCGTGGGCGTGGTGTAGCTTTTGGCCGGAACAAGGTATGCCTGGGTAGCCAGGCAAGTCCCCAACGGTAATAATGTAATAACAGGCTGAACCCACTGAAGGAAGAAGGCCTCTGTCTGTAATGCCAAGAAGCCAGTCTGTGAGTACCAAATGGCACCCTATTCACTATATAAGGACATGCGGTCTGGTCAAAAGTAGTGTACTACATAGGGAACAGGGTGCAGTTGGGGACACAGACAGCATCTCTGTCAAGTTGGTCGAAGTGTAAGCTTTCTGTTTCAGTCTTTGGTTTTCTATTTTTAAAGGCCAGGCTTTTGTTGTGAATTGTGCGTTATACATTATATTATTACTGCTAAGTGACACTGTAACCACCAACGTTATTCAACTCTCTGTGGTCTCTCTGATACTTTCACGACCGTGTTATGACACAACACATGCTTTAAATAGAGAGGATAAAAACCTCAAGTTACTGCAATCAAACCAAAACAAACCCTATAGATCCTTTCTACTGGGGAAATAATCTGCATTAAGCCTCTTTCAACCAAGTACCTGCAGAACAGTCACTTTCCCCACAGCCATCATCCTCCAGACTTGGGAAGAAGGTGATTTCTCCTGGGCTGTGTCCAAAACGGCACTCTAGTCACCAGAGCACTATATAGTGAACAGGGGTGCTGTCTGTCCAGTGAAGGGACCTCTTGACGCTGCCCACCCATTCTCTGGCTGACTGGGTCACTCAGCGACCGAGCCTATCGCCCAGCTCTCTCAGCTCTCTGCAAGCCTTTGAAGGCTGAGCTTTAAATTAAAGATCTACTGATAGAATCCTCCGCCAGCTGGGTTCTGTAGATTCACCTCATTCTGCCCCTCTCAGCACTTTGACTTCAGAGGTAGACTTTGTTCGCTAAGTAAAAGGGCTTTTAGTGAGGTGTAGAAGAAGTAAGGGATGGTCAGCTCTGAGATGTAGGGGTGTCATTATCTAAAGAGGGTATGGTAAAATCTGAGCTGTAGGGGTGTCATTATCTAACAAGGGTATGGTCAGCTCTGAACATGAGGGGGGACATTATCTAAACTAAGAGATGATCCATCTGGTCTTTCTGACTACTGAGAAACGGTTGGGCTCCTATACTGCAGTACAACACCCCATTATGACCTTTATACGTGGCATGAACACAACCATTTATGACCTTTATATGTTTTATGAACACAACCATTATGACCTTTATACGTGGTATGAACACAACCATTATGACCTTTAAATGTGGCATGAACACAACCATTATTACCTTTATATGTTTTATGAACACAACCATTATGATCTTTATATATTTTATGAACACAACCATTATGATCTTTATATGTTTTATGAACACAACCATTATGACCTTTATACGTGGTATGAACACAACCATTATGACCTTTATATGTGGCATCAACACAACCATTATGACCTTTATATGTTTTGTGAACACAACCATTATGACCTTTATACGTTTTGTGAACACAACCATTATTACCTTTATATTTGGCATCAACACAACCATTATGACCTTTATATGTTTTATGAACCCAACCATTAGGACCTTTATATGTGGTAGAAATACAACCATTATGACCTTTATATGTTTTATGAACACAACCATTATGACCTTTATATGTTTTATGAACACAACCATTAGGACCTTTATATGTGGTAGAAATACAACCATTATGACCTTTAAATGTGGCATGAACACAACCATTATGACCTTTATATGTTTTGTGAACACAACCATTATGACCTTTATATTTGGCATCAACACAACCATTATGACCTTTATATGTTTTATGAACCCAACCATTAGGACCTTTATATGTGGTAGAAATACAACCATTATTACCTTTAAATGTGGCATGAACACAACCATTATGACCTTTATATGTGGCATGAATACAATCATTATTACCTTTATATGTTATATGAGATATAAACACAACCATTATTACCTTTATATATTGGCATGAACACAACCATTATGACCTTTATATGTGGCATGAACACAACCATTATGACCTTTATACGTGGCATGAACACAACCATTATGACCTTTATATGGAGCAGGAACACAACCATTATGACCTTTAAATGTGGTATGAACACAACCATTATGACCTTTAAATGTGGTATGAACACAACCATTATGAAATGTATATATTTTATGAACACAACCATTATGACCTTTATATGTTTTATGAACACAACCATTATGACCTTTATATGTTTTATGAACACAACCATTATGACCTTTATATGTGGCATGAACACAGCCATTATGACCTTTATATGTTTGATGAACACAACCATTATCACCTTTATATGTGGCATGAACACAACCATTATGAAATGTATATATTTTATGAACACAACCATTATGACCTTTATATGTTTTATGAACACAACCATTATGACCTTTATACGTGGCATGAACACAGCCATTATGGCCTTTATATGTTTATGAACACAACCATTATGGGTAAGTTGCAGCGGAGGGTGCAGAGCTGGTGGCCGGGGTAGTGGTAGCCAGGTGGAAAGCATGGCCAGCCGTAGCAAAATGCTTGTTGAAATTCTCGATTATTGTATATTTATCGGTGGTGATAGTGTTTCCTAGCCTCAGTGCAATGGGCAGCTGGGAGGAGGTGCTCTTATTCTCCATGGACTTTACAGTGTCCCAAAACTTTTTGGAGTTAGTGCTACAGGTAGCACATTTCTGTTTGAAAAAGCTAGCCTTTGCTTTCCTAACTGCTTGTGTATATGGTTCCTAACTTCCCTGAAAAGTTGCATATCGCGGGGGCTATTCGGTGCTAATGCAGTACGCCACAGGATGTTTTTGTGCTGGTCAAGGGCAGTCAAGTCTGAGGAGAACCAGGGGCTATATCTGTTCTTAGTTCTGAATTTTTTGAATGGGGCATGCATATTTAAGATTGAGAGGAAATTACTTTTAAAGAACAACCAGGCATCCTCTACTGACGGAATGAGATCAATATCCATCCAGGATACCTGGGCAAGGTCAATTAGGAAGGCCTGCTCGCTAAAGTGTTTTAGGGAGCGTTTGACAGTGATGAGGGGTGGTCGTTTGACCGCGGACCCATTACGGACGCAGGCAATAAGGCAGTGATCGCTGAGATCCTGGTTGAAGACAGCGGAGGTGTGTTTAGAGGGTAAGTTAGTCAGGATGATATCTATGAAGGTGCCCATGTTTACGGATTTAGGGTTGTACCTGGTAGGTTCGTTGTCAATTTGTGTGAGATTGAGGGCATCTAGTTTGGATTGTAGGATGGCCGGGGTGTTAAGTATATCCCAATTTAAGTCACCAAGCAGTACGAACTCTGAGGATAAATGGGGGTCAGTCAATTCACATATGGTGTCCAGAGCACAACTGGGGGCTGAGGGGGGTCTGTAGCAAGCGGAAACAGTGAGAGACTTATTTCTGGAAAGGTGGATTTTTAGAAGTAGAAGCTCAAACTGGATATTACGATTACGATAGATCTCTACAGTAGATTGCATCTCCGCCCCCTTTGGCATTTCTATCTAGACGGAAAATGTTGGAGTTGGGGATGGAAAAGCCAGAATTCAGACACGGCTAGAACATCAGGGTTGGTGGAGTGTGCTAACGCAGTGAATAACTCAAACTTAAGAAGGAGGCTTCTGATGTCAACGTGCAGAAAACCATGGCTTTTACGGTTACAGAAGTCAACAAATGATAGCTCCTGGGAAGTAGGAGTGATACTGGGTGCTGCAGGGCCTGGGTTAGCCTCTACATCACCAGAGGAACAGAGGAGGACTAGAATAAGGATACAGCTAAAGGCTTTAAGAACTGGTCTTCTAGTGCGTTGGTTACAGAGAATAAAGGGGGCAGATTTCCGGGCGTTGTAGAATAGATTCAGGGCATTGTGTACAGACAAGGATATGGAAGGATATGAGTACAGTGGAGGTAAACCTAAGCGTAGGGTAACAATGAAAGAGATAGCATCACTGGAGGCACCGATTGAGCCGGTCTCGGCGTGTATGGGGGGTGGAATAAAGGAATTATTTGAGGCAGTTTGAGAGGGACTTGGGGTTCTACAGTGAAATGGTACAATAAGAACTAACTGGAACAGCAATAGGCAAGGCATATTGACATGGAGAGAGGCATAAAGCACTCACAGGTGTTATTAGAGAGAGCTAAGACAACAACTGGTAATGGCGATGAAAGTTTGGGCTGAGGCTAAACAGATAAACAGGACAGGGTACCGTGTAAAGGAACAGTCCAGCAGGCATCAGCTGTGCAGCTGAGTGATCATAAGGTCCAGTGAACAGCAATATGTGAGTCCGAGAGCAGTTCGAATTGGTGCTACAGCACAGTGAGCAGGAAGCACAGCTGTTGTTTGCGTGTGCTAGCGGGCTGGGGCTAGCAGATGGATCTTCGTGGTCGTCGCAACGGGAAGCCTGTTGAAACCACAGACGATTACGTCGGCAGACCAGTCGTTATGGATCGGCGGGACTCCGTGTCGACTCTAGGAGGTCCCGTCCGGTTGACAGAGAGATAGATAGCCGGGAGATGTACCTGACTCAAGGCTAGCTCAAGGCTGATTAGCCAACAACAACGTTCATTTGGTTGCAGCTAGCTAATTGTGATTATCCAGTGTTAAAGGTCCAGTGATTCAGTGATTCTGGCAGCAAATCCGATAGGTTCTGGGTCAATAACGCGCTGTGCAGACAGTGCAGACTGGCCGATAATAGTCCAGGCTAGAGCTGGCTGGTAGATAGTGCAGGCCACGGACAATGGTGAAAAACCGCTAACGGTGGCTAATAGCAAGTAGCTAGTTAGCTAGTTAGCTGGCTGGCTAGTTTCAACTGGAGCTTCTAGATAATGGTGAGTAAATAATAGAATCTGTTCCACATTGAGTGAGGCGGGTGGCAGGAAAGTATATTTAGTAGAAGGATGAAAAGTGTGATAGGGAAATATATACGTAAAATACAAAAAAATACAAAAAACTATTTACATGGACACACAAGAGAACACGACCGCACTGCTACGCCATCTTGGAATGTTGGATGGGTTCCGCTGGAATTTCCTCAAGAATTTCCCTGTATTTAGCACCATCCATCATTCCTTCAATTCTGACCGGTTTCCCAGTCCCTACCGATGAAAAACATCCCCACAGCATGATGCTGCCACCACCATGCTTCATGTGGGGATGGTGTTCTCGGGGTGATGAGAGGTGTTGGGTTGGCACCAGACATAGCATTTCCATGATGGCCAAAAAGCTCAATTTTAGTCTCATCTGACCAGAGTACCTTCTTCCATATGTTTGGGGAGTCTCCCACATGCCTTTTGGCGAACACCAAACGTGTTTGCTTATTTTTTTCTTCAAGCAATGGATTTTTTCTGCCCACTCTTCCGTAAAGCCCAGCTCTGTGGAGTGTACGGCTTAAAGTGGTCCTATGGACAGATACTCCAATCTCTGCTGTGGAGCTTTGCAGCTCCTTCAGGGTTATCTTTGGTCTCTTTGTTGCCTCTCTGATTAATGCCCTCCTTGCCTGGTCTGTGAGTTTTGGTGGGCGGCCCTCTCTTGGCAGGTTTGTTGTGGTGCCATATTCTTTCCATTTTTCAATAATGGATTTAATGGTGCTCTGTGGGATGTTCAAAGTTTCAGATATTTTTTTATAACCCAACCCTGATCTGTACTTCTCCAGAACTTTGTCCCTGACCTGTTTGGAGAGCTCCTCGGTCTTCATGGTGCCGCTTGCTTGGTGGTGCCCCTTGCAACAACCCTTGGTGTTGCATACTCTGGGGCCTTTCAGAACAGGTGTATATATACTGAGATCATGTGACAGATCATGTGACACTTAGATTGCACACAGGTGGACTTTATTTAACTAATTATGTGACTTCTGAAGGTTAATTGGTTGCACCAGATCTTATTTAGGGGCGTCATAGCAAAGGGGGTGAATACATATGCACACACCACTTTTCCGTTATTTATTTTGTAGAATTCTTTGAAACAAGTTATTTTTTTCATTTCACTTCACCAATGTGGACCATTACATGAAATCCAAATAAAAATAAATTTAAATTGCAGATTGTAATGCAACAAAATAGGAAAAACGCCAAGGGGGATTAATACTAATATAAGGCACTGTCTATAGAATAGGAATAGTGGTGCACTATAAATGGAATAGGAGTAGTGGTGCACTATAAATGGAATATGAATAGTGGTGCACTATATATGGAAAAGAGACTGTGGTGCAGTATATATGGAATATGGATAGTGGTGTATTATATATGGAATATGGATAGTGGTGCACTATATATGGAATATGAATAGTGGTGCACTTTATATGGAATATGGATAGTGGTGCACTATATATGGAATATGAATAGTGGTGCACTATATATGGAATATGAATAGTGGTGTATTATATATGGATTATGGATAGTGGTGCACTAAATATGGAATAGGAATAGTGGTGCACTATATATGGAATATGAATAGTGGTGCACTATATATGGATTATGGATAGTGGTGTATTATATATGGAATATGAATAGTGGTTTATTATATATGGAAAATGGATAGTGGTGTATTATATATGGAATATGAATAATGGTGAATTATATATGGAATATGGATAGTGGTGCACTATATATGGAATATGAATAGTGGTGCACTACATATGGAATATGGATAGTGGTGCACTATATATGGAATATGGATAGTTGTGTCTTATATATGGAATATGGATAGTTGTGCACTATATATGGAATATGGATAGTGGTGGACTATATATGGAATATGGATAGTGGTGCACTATATATGGAATATGGATAGTGGTGTATTATATATGGAATATGGATAGTGGTGCACTATATATGGAATATGGATAGTGGTGCACTATATATGGAATATGGATAGTGGTGCACTATATATGGAATATGGATAGTGGTGTATTATATATGGAATAGGAATAGTGGTGCACTATATATGGAATATGGATAGTGGTGCACTATATATGGAATATGGATAGTGGTGCACTATATATGGAATATGGATAGTGGTGTATTATATATGGAATATGGATAGTGGTGCACTATATATGGAATAGGAATAGTCGTGTATTATATATGGAATATGGATAGTGGTGCACTATTTTTGGAATAGGAATAGTCGTGTATTATATACGGAATATGGATAGTGGTGTATTATATATGGAATATGGATAGTGGTGCACTATATATGGAATATGGATAGTGGTGCACTATATATGGAATAGGAATAGTCGTGTATTATATATGGAATATGGACATGGTGCACTATATATGGAATAGGAATAGTTGTGTATTATATATGGAATATGGATAGTGGTGCACTATATATGGAATATGAATAGTGGTGTATTATATATGGAATATGGATAGTGGTGTATTATATATGGAATATGGATAGTGGTGCACTATATATGGAATATGGATAGTGGTGCACTATATATGGAATATGAATAGTGGTGTATTATATATGGAATATGGATAGTGGTGCACTATATATGGAATAGGAATAGTGGTCTATTATATATGGAATATGGATAGTGGTGCACTATATATGGAATAGGAATAGTGGTGTATTATATATGGAATATGGATAGTGGTGCACTATATATGGAATAGGAATAGTGGTGTATTATATATGGAATAGGAATAGTGGTGTATTATATATGGAATAGGGATAGTGGTGCACTATATATGGAATAGGAATAGTTGTGTTTTTCTATATATGGAATATGGATAGTGGTGCACTATATATGGAATAGGAATAGTTGTGTTTTTCTATATATGGAATATGGATAGTGGTGCACTCTATATGGAATAGGAATAGTTGTGTTTTTCTATATATGGAATATGGATAGTGGTGCACTATATATGGAATAGGAATAGTCGTGTATTATATATGGAATATGGATAGTGGTGTATTATATATGGAATATGGATAGTGGTGCACTATATATGGAATATGGATAGTGGTGCACTATATATGGAATAGGAATAGTCGTGTATTATATATGGAATATGGATAGTGGTGCACTATATATGGAATAGGAATAGTGGTGTATTATATATGGAATATGGATAGTGGTGCACTATATATGGAATAGGAATAGTGGTGTATTATATATGGAATATGGATAGTGGTGTATTATATATGGAATATGGATAGTGGTGCACTATATAGGGAATATGGATAGTGGTGCACTATATATGGAATAGGAATAGTCGTGTATTATATATGGAATATAGATAGTGGTGCACTATATATGGAATATGGATAGTGGTCTATTATATATGGAATATGGATAGTGGTGCACTATATATGGAATAGGAATAGTGGTGTATTATATATGGAATATGGATAGTGGTGCACTATATATGGAATAGGAATAGTGGTGTATTATATATGGAATAGGAATAGTGGTGTATTATAAATGGAATAGGGATAGTGGTGCACTATATATGGAATAGGAATAGTTGTGTTTTTCTATATATGGAATATGGATAGTGGTGCACTATATATGGAATAGGAATAGTTGTGGATTTCTATATATATATGGAATATGGATAGTGGTGCACTATATATGGAATAGGAATAGTGGTGTATTATATATATGGAATATGGATAGTGGTGCACTATATATATAATAGGAATAGTGGTGTATTATATATGGAATAGGAATAGTGGTGTATTATATATGGAATATGGATAGTGGTGCACTATATATGGAATAGGAATAGTTGTGTTTTTCTATATATGGAATATGGATAGTGGTGCACTCTATATGGAATAGGAATAGTGGTCTATTATATATGGAATATGGATAGTGGTGCACTATATATGGAATAGGAATAGTGGTGTATTATATATGGAATATGGATAGTGGTGCACTATATATGGAATAGGAATAGTGGTGTATTATAAATGGAATAGGGATAGTGGTGCACTATATATGGAAGAGGAATAGTTGTGTTTTTCTATATATGGAATATGGATAGTGGTGCACTCTATATGGAATAGGAATAGTTGTGTTTTTCTATATATGGAATATGGATAGTGGTGCACTATATATGGAATAGGAATAGTGGTGTATTATATATATGGAATATGGATAGTGGTGCACTATATATATAATAGGAATAGTGGTGTATTATATATGGAATAGGAATAGTGGTGTATTATATATGGAATAGGGATAGTGGTGCACTATATATGGAATAGGAATAGTTGTGTTTTTCTATATATGGAATATGGATAGTGGTGCACTCTATATGGAATAGGAATAGTTGTGTTTTTCTATATATGGAATATGGATAGTGGTGCACTCTATATGCCTATTTACATTTACATTTAAGTTATTTAGCAGACGCTCTTATCCAGAGCGACTTACAAATTGGTGCATTCACCCTAAATGCCAGTGGTGTTATACCACTTTACAATATCTTCTTATATTTTTTATGGGGGGGGGGGGGGGGTAGAAGGAATATGGGGGGGGGGGGGGTAGAAGGATTACTTCATCCTATGCCAGGAATATTCCTTAAAGAGGTGGGGTTTCAAATGTCTCCGGAAGGTGGTGAGTGACTCCGCTGTCCTGGCGTCGTGATGGAGCTTGTTCCACCATTGGGGTGCCAGAGCAGCGAACAGTTTTGACTGGGCTGAGCGGTGCACTATGCTTCCGCAGAGGAAGGGGAGCCAGCAGGCCAGAGGTGGATGAACGCAATGCCCTCGTTTGGGTGTAGGGACTGATCAGAGCCTGAAGGTACGGAGGTGCCGTTCCCCTCACTGCTCCAAAGGCAAGCACCATGGTCTTGTAGCGGATGCGAGCTTCAACTGGAAGCCAGTGGAGTGTGCGGAGGAGGTGGGTGACGTGAGAGAATAGGGAAGGTTGAACACCAGACGGGCTGCGGCATTCTGGATGAGTTGTAGGGGTTTAATGGCACAGGCAGGGAGCCCAGCCAACAGCGAATATGCAGTAATCCAGACGGGAGATGACAAGTGCCTGGATTAGGACCTGTGCCGCTTCCTGTGTAAGGCAGGGTCGTACTCTCCGAATGTTGTAGAGCATGAACCTGCAGGATCGGGTCACCGCCTTGATGTTAGCGGAGAACGACAGGGTGTTGTCCAGGGTCACGCCATAGGCTCTTCGCACTATCTGGGAGGAGGACACAACGGAGTTGTCAACCGTGGATGGCTAGATCATGGAACGGGCAGTCCTTCCCGGGAGGAAGAGCAGCTCCGTCTTGCCAGGGTTCAGCTTGAGGTGGTGATAGTGTCATCCATACTGATATATCGGCCAGACATGCAGAGATGCGATTCGCCACCTGGTTATCAGAAGGGGGAAAGGAGAAGATTAGTTGTGTATCGTCAGTGGTAGCAATGATAGGATAGTGGCCATGTGAGGATATGACAATATGGAAGTTACTTGGTGTATATAGGGAGAAAAGGAGTGGGCCTAGAACTGAGCCCTGGGGGACAACATATGGTGAGAGCACGTAGTGCGGAGGACAGCTTCTCGCCACGCCACTTGGTAGGAGCGACCGGTCAGGTAGGACGCAATCCAGGAGTGAGGATAGCGCCGGAGATGCCCAGCTCGGAGAGGGTGGAGAGGAGGAGGATCTGATGGTTCACAGTATCAATAGGCAGCAGACAGGTCTAGAAGGACAAGAGCAGAGGAGAGAGAGTTAGCTTTAGCAGTGCGGAGAGCCTCCGTGACACAGAGAAGAGCTAGTGTCAGTTGAATGACCAGTCCTGAAACCTGACTGGTTTGGATCAAGAAGGTCATTCTGAGAGAGATAGCAAGAGAGTTGGCTAAAGAGTGGCACACTCAATAGTTTTGGAAAGAAAAGAAAGAAGGGATACTATGTCTGTAGTTGTTGACATCAGTGGGATCGAGTGTTGGTTTTTTGAGAAGGGGTGCAACTCTCGCTCTCTTGAAGACGGAAGGGACATGGCCAGCAGTCAAGGATGAGTTTGATCAGCGAGGTGAGGTAGGGGAGAAGGTCACCGGAGATGGTCTGGAGAAGAGAGGAGGGGATGGGGTGTACACTAAACGGGCAGGATGTTGGGCGGCCTGCAGTCACTAGTCGCAAGATTTTATCTGGAGAGAGAGGGGAGAAAGAAGTCAAAGCATAGGGTAGAGCAGTGTGAGCAGGACCATGGAGTGTCATTAGACTGTAACAAACGAGGATCGGATGTCATCAACCTTCTTTTCAAAGTTGGAATATGGGGGGGGTGCATTATATAGTGAGGAGAATGTGGCAAAGAGCTTCCTAGGGTTAGAGGCAGATGCTTGGAGTTTAGAGTGGTAGAAAGTGGCCTATGCTACCCTCCAGTCCCTCGACTTCTTGAATATGGATAGTGGTGCAATATATGGATTATGGATGAAAAACACTGGAACTGGATACTGGTGTATCTCTCCTGGAATATGACCAGTGTGTTATATGGAATATAGATAGTGGTGCACTATATATGGAATATGGATAGTGGTTCACCATATATGGAATATGGATATTGGTGCACTATATATGGAATAGGAATATTGTGTATTATATATGGAATAGGAATAGTGGTAAATTATATATGGAAAATGGATAGTGGTGCAGTATATATGGAATATGGATAGTGGTGTATTATATATGGATTATGGATAGTGGTGCACTATATATGGAATATGGATAGTGGTGTATTATATATGGAATATGGATAGTGGTGCACTATATATGGAATATGGATAGTGGTGCACTATATATGGAATAGGAATAGTGGTGTATTATATATGGAATATGGATAGTGGTGTTGCTATATATGGAATAGGAATAGTGGTCTATTATATATGGAATATGGATAGTGGGTGCACTATATATGGAATAGGAATAGTGGTGTATTATATATGGAATATGGATAGTGGTGTATTATATATGGAATAGGAATATGGATAGTGGTGCACTATATATGGAATAGGAATAGTGGTGTATTATATATGGAATAGGAATAGTGGTGTATTATATATGGAATATGGATAGTGGTGCACTATATATGGAATAGGAATAGTTGTGTTTTTCTATATATGGAATATGGATAGTGGTGCACTATATATGGAAATAGGAATAGTTGTGTTTTTCTATATATGGAATATGGATAGTGGTGCACTATATATGGAATAGGAATAGTGGTGTATCTATATATGGAATATGGATAGTGTGTGCACTATATATGGATAGGAATATGTATGTGTGGTGTATATATGGAATATGGATAGTGGTGTATTATATATGGAATATGGATAGTGGTGCACTATATATGGAATATGAATAGTGGTGCACTATATATGGAATATGGAATAGTGGTGTATTATATATGGAATATGGATAGTGGTGCACTATATATGGAATAGGAATAGTGGTGTATTATATATGGAATATGGGATAGTGGTGCACTATATATGGAATATGGAATAGTCGTGTGCACTATATATGGAATATGGATATATATGGGTGTATTATATATGGAATATGGATAGTGGTGCACTATATAGGGAATATGGATAGTGGTGCACTATATATGGAATAGGAATAGTGGTGTATTATATATGGAATATGGATAGTGGTGCACTATATATGGAATATGAATAGTGGTGCACTATATATTATATGGAATTCTATATATGGAATATGATAGTGGTGCACTATATATGGAATAGGAATAGTGGTGTATTATATATGGAATATGGATAGTGGTGCACTATATATGGAATAGGAATAGTGGTGTATTATATATGGAATAGGAATAGTAGTGTGTATTATATATGGAATAGGGATAGTGGTGCACTATATATGGAATATGGATAGTAGTGAATATATGTTTATGTTTTGGTGCATATATATGGAATATGAATAGTGGTGCACTCTATATGGAATAGGAATAGTGGTGTTTTTCTATATATGGAATATGGATAGTGGTGCACTATATATGGAATAGGAATAGTGGTGTATTATATATGGAATATGGATAGTGGTGCACTATATATGGAATAGGAATAGTGGTGTATTATATATGGAATAGGAATAGTGGTGTATTATATATGGAATAGGGATAGTGGTGCACTATATATGAAATAGGATAGTTGTGTGTTTTTCTATATATGGAATATGGATAGTGGTGCACTATATATGGAATATGGATAGTGTTGTGTTTTTAGGAATTATATATATAGGAATATGGATAGTGGTGCACTCTATATGCCTATTTACATTTGGTTTAAGTTATTATATGGAATATGGAATATCCAGAGCGACTTTATAAATTGGAATATGGATACCCTAAAGCCAGTGGAATATGAACTAGTGGTGTATTTTATTGGAATATTGGGGGGTGGTGGGGGGGGGGGGGGGGGGATAGTGGGTTGCATTTATATATGGAATAGAATAGTGGGGGGGGGAATAGGAATAGTGGTGCACTAGGATATAATAGTCATCCTATGCCATGGTATAGTGGTTACTATATAGATATGGATAGTGGTTTATTATATATGGAATATGGAAGGTGGTGCAGTATATATGGAATATGGCGTGGTGTATTATATATGGAATATGGGGTGTGGTGCACTTCATACTAATGCAGTTTTGAATAGGATGTGGTGACTATATATGGAATATGGATAGTGGTGTATTAAGGAATATGGTGCACTAGGGGAGCCAGGAGGTCTATCATATATGGAGAGTGTGGAGCCACTATATATGGAATATGGGTGTAGGGGTGATCATATATGGTACGGAGGTAGTGGTGCCCCTCACTGCTCCATATATATATGCATATGCACCATGGTCTATGTAGCGGATGCGAGCTTCAAACTGGAAGCCAGTGGAGGTGCATGCGGAGGAGGGGGGGTGACGTGAGAGAACTTGGGAAGGTGGATAACACCAGACGGGCTGCGGCATTCTGGATGAGTTGTAGGGGTATATATGGCACAGGCATAGAGCCCAGCCAACAGCGAGTTGCAGTAATCCAGATATGGAGATGACAAGTGCCTGGATTAGGACCTAGTGGTGCTTCCTGTGTAAGGCAGGGTCGTACTCTCCGAATGTTGTAGAGCATGAACATGCAGGATCGGGGTGCCGCCTTGATGTTAGCGGAGAACGACAGGGTGTTGTCCAGGGAATATGCCAGGCTCTTCGCACTCTGGGAGGAGGACACAACGGAGTTGTCAACCGTGATGGAATCATGGATAGGGGTGTCCTTCCCCGGGGAGGAAGAGCAGCTCCGTCTTGCCAGGGTTCAGAATATGGATAGGTGGTGATCCGTCATCCATACTGATATGTCGGCCAGACATGCAGAGATGCGATTCGCCACCTGGTTATCAGAAGGGGGAAAGGAGAAGATTAGTTGTGTGCGTCAGCGTATGCAATATAGGAGTGGTGCCATGTGAGGATATGGACAGAACCAAGGTGACTATATGTATAGGGAGAAAAGGAGAGGGCCTAGGAATGAGCCCTGGGGGACAACAGTGGTGAGAGCACGTGGTGCGGAGAATATGGATTCTGCCACGCCACTTGGTAGGAATACCGGTCAGGTAGGACGCAATCCAGGAGTGAGCCGCGCCGGAGATGCCCAGCTCGGAGAGGGGTGGAGAGGAGGATCTGATGGTTCACATATATCAATAGGAATAGCAGACAGGTCTAGAAGGACAAGAGGATAGGAGAGAGAGTTAGCTATAGCATGCGGAGAGCCTCCGTGACACAGAGATGGAGCAGTGTCAGTTTGAATTATATATGGAATATGACTAGTTGGTGATCAATAAGGAATTCTGAGAGAGATAGCAAGATGGAGTTGGCTAAAGACGGCACGCTCATATGGTAGTTTTGGAAAGGAAAAGAAAGAAGTGATACTATATCTGGAATATTGACATCAGTGGGTATCGAGTGTGGTTTTTGGATAAGGGGTGCAACTCTCGCTCTATTGAATATGGGATAGGGGTGCACTAGCATCATGGAATGATGGATAGCGAGGTGAGGTATATATGGAATAGGAGATGGTGGGAGAAGAGAGGATGGGGAATATGAAACGGGCAGGTTTATATATGGAATGCAGTCACTAGTCGCAAGATTTTATATGGAGAGAGGATAGTGGTGAAGTCAAATATGGAATAGAGCAGTGTGTGCAGGACCAGCAGTGTCATTAGACTTAACAATGCACTAGGATGGAATATGATGTGGTGCAACCTTCTTTGGAATATGGATAGTGGTGTAGGGGGGAATATGGGATTCAGTGGTGAGGAGAATGGAATAAGAGCTAGTGGTGTTATTTGGAATATGAGGCAGATATTGGATATTAGGTGTGGTAGAAAGTGGCCTATGGATAGTGGTGCAGTATATATCGACTTGAATAGTGCGTGCACGGAAACATGGATTACCACTGAAATATATGCTACTCCTAGTGGTGCACTCCTATCTGGAATATGTGTGGTGCACGCTAGATAGTTAGTGTGCACTATATATGGAATATGGATAGTGGTTCACCATATATGGAATATGGATATTGGTGCACTATATATGGAATAGGAATAGTGGTGTATTATATATGGAATAGGAATAGTGGTGTATTATATATGGAAAATGGATAGTGGTGCAGTATATATGGAATATGGATAGTGGTGTATTATATATGGAATATGGATAGTGGTGCACTATATATGGAATAGGAATAGTGGTGTATTATATATGGAATATGGATAGTGGTGCACTATATATGGAATATGGATAGTGGTGCAATATATGGAATAGTAGTGGTGTTGATTATATATGGAATAGGAATAGTGGTGTATTATATATGGAATATGGATAGTGGTGCACTATATATGGAATATGAATAGTGGTGTATTATATATGGAATATGGAAAGTGGTGTATTATATATGGAATATGGATAGTGGTGCACTATATATGGAATAGGAATAGTGGTGTATTATATATGGAATATGGATAGT
Source organism: Coregonus suidteri (assembly GCA_036851935.1). Lineage (NCBI taxonomy): Eukaryota > Metazoa > Chordata > Actinopteri > Salmoniformes > Salmonidae > Coregonus > Coregonus suidteri. The sequence continues at coordinate 44,439,368 of CM072250.1, read as the reverse complement.
GGTGCACTATATATGGAATAGGAATAGTGGTGCACTATATATGGAATATGAATAGTGGTGTATT
>CM072250.1:44429304-44434304 GCA_036851935.1 Coregonus suidteri | reverse complement strand
GAATTCATTGTGCCAGTATATATGGATAATGGTTTTCCGTATACAATCCTAAACACTGGGTTGTCCGTGTGTTAAAAGTCTGTTCAAATCAAGCTTTATTTATATAGCACATTTCAGACATGGAATGCAACGCAATGTGCTTTACAGGAACAAAAAAACAAATAAACAATGAAAATAAAAGCTGAAAAATGCAAGCCACAACAAACATGATAAATAAAAAAGAATGACAAATTGAACTAAAAAACACCCTGAGGAAAAACAAAGCTAAAAATGTGTTTTAAGATGTATTTTAAATATGTCCACAGTTTCAGCCCCCCTCAGGTTCTCTGGCAGACTATTCCAGAGGCTGGGGGCATAGTAACTAAAGGCTGCCTCTCCATGCCTCTTGGTCCTGGGCTTTGGGATAGTTAAAAGGCCAGTGCCAGAGGACCTGAGGGACCTACTGGGTACATAACTTAAAAGCATGTCTGACATGTATTGGGGTACACAACCCCTCCGGCGCTCGACGTCGCCAGTCTACTAATCACAGGCCCTGGTCTCCATCACTACACACACCTGGTCTCCATCACTACACACACCTGGTCTCCACCACTACACACACCTGGTCTCCATCATTACACACACCTGCTCTCCATCACTACACACACCTGGTCTCCATCACTACACACACCTGGTCTCCATCATTACACACACCTGGTCTCCATCACTACACACACCTGGTCTCCATCACTACACACACCTGGTCTCCATCATTACACACACCTGGTCTCCATCATTACACACACCTGGTCTCCATCACTACACACACCTGGTCTCCATCATTACACACACCTGGTCTCCATCACTACACACACCTGGTCTCCATCACTACACACACCTGGTCTCCATCATTACACACACCTGGTCTCCATCACTACACACACCTGGTCTCCATCACTACACACACCTGGTCTCCATCATTACACACACCTGGTCTCCATCACTACACACACCTGGTCTCCATCATACACACACACCTGGTCTCCATCACTACACCACACCTGGTCTCTCCATCATTACACACACCTGTCTCCATCATTACACACACCTGGTCTCCATCATTACACACACCTGTTCTCCATCACTACACACCCCTGGTCTGCATCATTACACACACCTGTTCTCCATCATTATACACACCTGGTCTCCATCATTACACACACCTGGTCTCCATCACTACACACACCTGGTCTCCATCATTACACACACCTGCTCTCCATCACTACACACACCTGGTCTCCATCATTACACCACACCTGGTCTCCATCACTACACACACCCCTGGTCTCCATCATTACACACACCTGCTCTCCATCACTACACACACCTGGTCTCCATCACTACACACACCTGGTCTCCATCATTACACACACCTGTTCTCCATCACTACACACACCTGGTCTCCATCAATACACACACCTGTTCTCCATCATTATACACACCTGCTCTCCATCACTACACACACCTGGTCTCCATCACTACACACACCTGTTCTCCATCATTATACACACCTGCTCTCCATCACTACACACACCTGCTCTCCATCACTACACACACCTGGTCTCCATCACTACACACACCTGGTCTCCATCACTACACACACCTGGTCCCCATCACTACACACACCTGGTCCCCATCATTACACACACCTGGTCCCCATCATTACACACACCTGGTCTCCATCATTACAAACACCTGTTCTCCATCATTACACACACCTGGTCCCCATCATTACACACACCTGGTCTCCATCATTACAAACACCTGTTCTCCATCATTACACACACCTGGTCCCCATCATTACACACACCTGGTCCCCATCATTACACACACCTGGACTTCATCATTACACACACCTGGTCCCCATCATTACACACACCTGGACTTCATCATTACCGTGATTACTTCCCCTTTATTTATCCCTCAATAGCCTCAGTCTTCAGGCAGTATTGGTTTGTTCACGTTTTTTTATTTTATTTTATTTAACCTTTATTTAACCAGGTAAGCCAGTTGAGAACATGTTGTCATTTATAACTGCGACCTGGCAAAGACAAAGCAAAGCAGTGCGATAAAAACAACAACACAGAGTTACATATGGGGTAAACAAAAACAAAACGCACAGTCAATAACACAATAGAAAATCTATATACAGTGTGTGCGAATGTAGTAAGTTATGGAGGTAAGGCAATAAATAGGCTATAGTGCAAAATAATTACAATTTAGTATTAACACTGGAGTGATAGATGTGCAGAAGAAGATGTGCAAATAGAGATACTGGGGTGCAAATGAGCAAAATAAATAACAATATGGGGATGAGGTAGTTGGGTGGGCTAATTACAGATGGGCTGTGAACAGGTGCAGTGATCGGTAAGCTGCTCTGACAACTGATATTTAAAGTTAGTGAGGGAGATACAGTAAGTGTCTATATGTAGTGAGGGCCAGCCAACGAGATCATACAGGTCACAATGGTGGGTAGTATATGGGGCTTTGGTGATAAAACGGATGGCACTGTGATAGACTACATCCAATTTGCTGAGTAGAGTGTTGGAGGCTATTTTGTAAATGACATCGCCGAAGTCAAGGATCGGTAGGATAGTCAGTTTTACGAGGGCATGTTTGGCAGCATGAGTGAAGGAGGCTTTGTTGCAAAATAGGAAACCGATTCTAGATTTAACTTTGAATTGGAGATGCTTAATGTGCGTCTGGAAGGAGAGTTCACGGTCTAACCAGACACCTAGGTATTTGTAGTTGTCCACATACTCTAGGTCAGACCCGCCGAGAGTAGTGATTCTAGTCAGGCGGGCGGGTGCAAGCAGCGTTCGATTGAAGAGCATGCATTTAGTTTTACTAGCGTTTAAGAGCAGTTGGAGGCCACGGAAGGAGTGTTGTATGGCATTGAAGCTCGTTTGGAGGTTTGTTAACACCAGTGTCCAATGAAGAGCCAGATGTGTACAAAATGGTGTCATCTGCGTAGAGGTGGATCTGAGAGTCACCAGCAGCAAGAGCGACATCATTGATATACACAGAGAATAGAGTCTGGACCTGTGGCAACCCCATAGAGACTGCCAGAGGTCCAGACAACAGGCCCTCTGATTTGACACATTGAACTCCATCTGAGAAGAAAGCATGGCCAGCCGTAGCAAAATGCTTGTTGAAATTCTCGATCATCGTAGATTTATCGGTGGTGACAGTGTTTCCTAGCCTCAGTGCAGTGGGTAGCTGGGAGGAGGTGCTCTTATTCTCCATGGACTTTACAGTGTCCCAAAACTTTTGGGAGTTTGACCGCGGACCCATTACGGACGAAGGCAATAAGGCAGTGATCGCTGAGATCCTGGTTGAAGACAGCAGAGGTGAATTTAGAGGGTAAATTAGTCAGGATATCTATGAGGGTACCCATGTTTACGGCGGTTTAGGGTTGTACTGGTAAGTTCCTTGATCATTTGTGTGAGATTGAGGGCATCTGGTTTAGATTGTAGGGACTGCCGGGGTGTTAAGCACATCCCCACAGTTTAGGTCACCAAGCAGTACGAACTCTAAAAAATAGATGGGGGGCCAAGCAATTCCACATATGGTGTCCAGAGCACACCTGGGGGCTGAGGGGGGTCTGTAGCACAGCACGGGCAACAGTGAAGAGAATATTTCTGGCAAAGGAGGATTTTTTAGAAGTAGAAATCTCAACTGTTGGAGCCCGAGGCCTGGATCGTATGATGATAGAGCTCTGGCAGGCTATCTCTACAATAGATTGCAACTGCCGCCCCCTTTGGCATTTCTATACTAGGAACGGAAAAATGTTTGTCGTTGGAGGATGGAAATTTCACAGAATTTTTGCGTTGGCTTCCGTAAGCCAGGATTAAGCCACTGCTTTAGAAACATCAGGGTTAGGCAGAGTGTGCTAACGCAGTGAATAACTAAAACTTGGGGAGGGGCTTCTGATGTTAAAAGTGCGCAAGAAACAAGGCTTTTCGATTACAGAAGCAACAAATGATAGCACCTGGGGGAAAGGGCCTGGGTTAACCCCTTTCCACCAGAGGAACAAGGAGGACTAGAAAAGGATACGGCTAAAGGGTTTAAGAACTGGTCTTCTAGTGCGTTGGGTAAGAGAATAATTAGGGCATTTTTGGGGCAGACAAGGGGTATGGGGAAAGGAAAGAGTATAGGGGGTACACCTAAGCATTGGGGAACTATGAAAGAGATGCATCATGGAGGCACCGATGAGCGGTCCGCGGTGTTTGGGGGGTAAAAAGGGGCTATTTTAGGGGGTTGAATAAATTGGGGTCCCTTTTAATTTTTTAATAAGAAAATAACCCAAACAGCAATACTAGCATATTGACAGGGGGGAAAAGGCATTCGCAATACAGTTTGACGAGAGGGGGTAAAACAACAACTGGTAATGGCGACAAAGTTTTTGGGGTGGGTAAAATAAACAGGAAGGGGTTACCCTTTTAAAGGGAACAGAAGCAGGCATTGTGTGTGCTGAGTGACATAAGCCAGGGGAACCGCACTAACAAAGTCCGGAGCATTCGTAGGCTGCTAAAGCACAGGCGAGCAGGGGGCCCCGGGTTTGATTTTGGGGGGTGAGCGGGGCCCCGGGGCAGCAATGGATCTTCGTGGGGTTTGCAACGGGGAAACCTGTTTAAACCACACAGACGATTTTCGTTTGGGAAATCAGACGTAGGTCGGCGGGGTTCCGGGTTGACGTAGGAGGTTTCCCCCCCGGTTTAACCCGAGGGGTAGATAGCGGGGAGAGGGGGCTGGGTTCGGGCTAGATAAGGCAAATGTACGTCGGGAATGGTATTAGCCCCCAACAGCCATTCGGTTTCAGTTATAGTTGCGGGTTCCCGGGGTTGGGGTCCAGCGATTTAGTGATTTCGGCAGGAAAATCCATTGCTCTGGGTCGAGAGCACGCTGGCAGACGGCCCATAATTGTCCAGGTAAGTGGTGGAGGGGAGTGAGGCACGGAC
>CM072250.1:44403899-44428804 GCA_036851935.1 Coregonus suidteri | reverse complement strand
ACTATATATGGAATAGGAATAGTGGTGCACTATATATGGAATATGGATAGTGGTGCATCATATATGGAATATGAATAGTGGTGCACTATATATGGAATATGGATAGTGGTGTATTATATATGGATTATGGATAGTGGTGCACTATATATGGAATAGGAATAGTGGTGCACTATATATGGAATATGGATAGTGGTGCACTATATATGGAATATGAATAGTGGTGCACTATATATGGAATATGGATAGTGGTGTATTATATATGGAATAGGAATAGTGGTGCACTATATATGGAATAGGAATAGTGGTTTATTATATATGGAAATATGAATAGTGGTGCACTATATATGGAATAGGAATAGTGGTGCACTATATATGGAATAGGGATAGTGGTGCACTATATATGGAATAGGATTAGTGGTGCACTATATATGGAATAGGAATAGTGGTGCACTATATATGGAATAGGTTGCCATTTGGGATGCAGTTAAAACAGTTATTTGATGTCCCTCTACTCTCCAGTAAGTGTATTATAATAAGACAGAGACTCTAGCTGGTTAATATAGTATTTAATGGAAATAGAAGTGAATAGCTACCAGTAGAAAGTGTGGTTCTACTACTAAACATTTTAATGATGTGCTCCTTTGAAATAAAGGAATTTAAAATCAGGCCCTGAGGCTGATGTCTGGAATAGCTTTGGCTGGATGAAGTTTGCATCTCAATCTGGGTAATGTTTTTGAACATTAAAAGTTTGAATATAATTTGCATATTCCAGAATACAAACAAAAACCTAACACTTGTCAGGTTAGGTAATCATGGCTGTGCCATAATACCATTAAAATCAACAGTTTTTGTCAGATCATACAGATATCTCATCAGTTGCTCAAACACTAATGTTCTGATTGTCATTTGCAGCATTGTTGATTAAGAGTTTATGCTGTAACTGGTATGCACAATGTCCCAAATCGCACCATCTTCCCTATATAGCGCGCCACTTTTGAACAGGGCCCAGGCCAGTTGAACAATGCGTTAAATCTACTTAGTATTTACTGTAAGATATAATTCCCTGCAAAATAAAATGCTAATTGGAACTTCAGGCAATTCATGTTTAATACACAGTCATAAAAAACAAATATAATAATCTCCACAAGATAAATAGGATGTTTTATGTACAGCATGTCTGCATGAAAAACAAATGGAGAGAAAGAGAGAGAGAGAGGAGAGAGAGAGAGAGACAGAGAGGGGAGAGAGAGAGAGGGGGAGAGAGAGAGAGGGGGAGAGAGAGAGAGAGAGAGAGAGAGAGAGAGAGAGAGAGAGAGAGAGAGAGAGAGCGAGAGAGAGAGAGAGAGAGAGAGAGAGAGAGAGAGAGGGAGAGAGAGAGAGAGAGGGGAGAGAGAGAGAGAGAGGAGAGAGAGAGAGAGAGAGAGAGAGAGAGAGAGAGAGAGAGAGAGAGAGAGAGAGAGGAGAGAGAGAGACAGAGAGACAGAGAGAGACAGAGAGAGAGAGGGAGAGAGAGAGAGAGCTATGTGAAGAAGGACAGCTTGATATTGTGAGATAACTTGTGAGTATAATGTTTACTGTTCATTTTTGATTGTTTAATTCCCGAGTTTATTTCCCTTTTGTTTATAGTTTATTTTACTTGCTTTGGCCATAAATATTTGGACATTGACCAAGTTATTATTATTTTAGCTGTCTACCACAGAATATTGGAGTTGATATTAAATAATGAATATCAGCTGAAAGTGCAGACTTCCAGCTTTAATTTGAGGGTATTTACATCCAAATCAGGTGAACGGTGAAGAAATTACAGCACTTTATATATGTGGTCCCCCCCTTTATAGGGGACGTAAAGTAATTGGACACTTGGCTGCTCAGCTGTTCCATGGCCAGGTGTGTGATTGGCTGCTCAGCTGTTCCATGGCCAGGTGTGTGATTGGCTGCTCAGCTGTTCCATGGCCAGATGTGTGATTGGCTGCTCAGCTGTTCCATGGCCAGGTGTGGGGATTGGCTGCTCAGCTGTTCCATGGCCAGGTGTGTGATTGGCTGCTCAGCTGTTCCATGGCCAGGTGTGTGATTGGCTGCTCAGCTGTTCCATGGCCAGGTGTGTGATTGGCTGCTCAGGCTGTTCCATGGCCAGGTGTGTGATTGGCTGCTCAGCTGTTCCATGGCCAGGTGTGTGATTGGCTGCTCAGCTGTTCCATGGCCAGGTGTGTGATTGGCTGCTCAGCTGTTCCATGGCCAGGTGTGTGATTGGCTGCTCAGCTGTTCCATGGCCAGCTGTGTGATTGGCTGCTCAGCTGTTCCATGACCAGGTGTGTGATTGGCTGCTCAGCTGTTCCATGGCCCAGGTGTGTGATTGGCTGCTCAGCTGTTCCATGGCCAGGTGTGTGATTGGCTGCTCAGCTGTTCCATGGCCAGGTGTGTGATTGGCTGCTCAGCTGTTCCATGGCCAGGTGTGTGATTGGCTGCTCAGCTGTTCCATGGCCAGGTGTGTGATTGGCTGCTCAGCTGTTCCATGGCCAGGTGTGTGATTGGCTGCTCAGCTGTTCCATGGCCAGGTGTGTGTTATTCCCTCATTAGTTCATTTACAAGGAAGCAGATAAAAGGTCTAGAGTTGATTTCAAGTGTTGCTGTTAACCCTCAATATGAAGTCCAAAGAGCTGTCACTGCCAGTGAAGCAAGCCATCATTAGGCTGAAAAATCAAAACAAACCCATTTGGCCAAATCAGCTATTTGGTACATTCTTAAAAAGAAAGAACGCTCTGGTGAGCTCAAGAACACCAAAAGGCCCAGAAGACCACGGAAAACAACTGTGGTGGATTACAGGATAATTATTTCCCTGATGAAGAAAAACCCCTTGACAACAGTTGGTCAGATCAAGAACACCCTCCAGGAGGTGGGTGTATTTATTTGTATTTATTTAACTAGGCAAGTCAGTTAAGAACAAATTCTTGTTTACAATGACGGCCTACAACATTGATGATGTGACTGCTGACAAAAGCAGCAGGATGAATTCTGAAGTGTTAAGGGCTGTATTATCTGCTCAGATTCAGCCAAATGCTTCAGATCCCATCGGACGGCGCTTCACAGAGCAGATGGACAATGACCCGAAGCATACTGCGAAAGCAACCCAATACTTTTTTTTAAGGCGAAGAAGTGGAATGTTCTGCAATGTCCAAGTCAATCACCTGACCTGAATCCAACTGAGCATGCATTTAACTTGCTGAAGGCAAAACTGAAGGCAAAACGCCCCAAGAACAAGCAGGAACTGAAGACAGCTGCAGTAAAGGCAGAGCATCACCAGGGAAGAAACCCAGCATCTGGTCTATGGATTCCAGACAGTCATTTACTGCAAAGGATTTGCAACCAAGTATTAAAACTCACAATTTAATGTATGATTATGTTAGTTTGTCCAATTACTTTTGAGCCCCTAAAATTGGGGGGCTATGTATAACATGGTTGTAATTCCTACACGGTTCAGACAATAATTAGGAGAAAACCCTTAAATTAAAGATGAAAGTCTATATTTAATGCACATCTTGATTGTTTCCTTTCAAATCCATTGTGGTGGTGTACAGAGCCAAAATGATGCAAATTGTGTCACTGTCCAAATACTTATGGACCTGACTGTATGTTTCCCATGCCAATAAAGCCCTTTGAATTGAATTTAATTGAGAGAGAGAGAGAGGGTGATTTACTATATGAAACATAACACAGATGGGAATTCATTGTGCCAGTATATATGGATAATGGTTTTCCGTATACAATCCTAAACACTGGGTTGTCCGTGTGTTAAAGTCTGTTCAAATCAAGCTTTATTTATACAGCACATTTCAGACATGGAATGCAACGCAATGTGTTTTACAGGAACAAAAAAACAAATAAACAATGAAAATAAAAGCTGAAAAATTTACGCCACAACAAACATGATAAATAAAAAAGAATGACAAATTGAACTAAAAAACACCCTGAGGAAAAGCACAGCTAAAAATGTATTTTAAATATGTCCACAGTTTCAGCCCCCCTCAGGTTCTCTGGCAGACTATTCCAGAGGCTGGGGGCATAATAACTAAAGGCTGCCTCTCCGTGCCTCTTGGTCCTAGGCTTTGGGATAGTTAAAAGGCCAGTGCCAGAGGACCTGAGGGACCTACTGGGTACATAACTTAATAGCATGTCTGACATGTATTGGGGTGCACAACCCCTCCGGCGCTCGACGTCGCCAGTCTACTAATCACAGGCCCTGGTCTCCATCACTACACACACCTGGTCTCCATCACTACACACACCTGGTCTCCACCACTACACACACCTGGTCTCCATCATTACACACACCTGCTCTCCATCACTACACACACCTGGTCTCCATCATTACACACACCTGGTCTCCATCACTACACACAACTGGTCTCCATCATTACACACACCTGGTCTCCATCACTACACACACCTGGTCTCCATCATTACACACACCTGTTCTCCATCACTACACACCCCTGGTCTGCATCATTACACACACCTGTTCTCCATCATTATACACACCTGGTCTCCATCATTACACACACCTGGTCTCCATCACTACACACACCTGGTCTCCATCATTACACACACCTGGTCTCCATCACTACACACACCTGGTCTCCATCATTACACACACCTGGTCTCCATCATTACACACACCTGGTCTCCATCATTACACACACCTGCTCTCCATCACTACACACACCTGGTCTCCATCACTACACACACCTGGTCTCCATCATTACACACACCTGTTCTCCATCACTACACACACCTGGTCTCCATCAATACACACACCTGTTCTCCATCATTATACACACCTGGTCTCCCATCATTACACACACCTGGTCTCCATCACTACACACACCTGGTCTCCATCATTACACACACCTGGTCTCCATCACTACACACACCTGGTCTCCATCATTACACACACCTGCTCTCCATCACTACACACACCTGGTCTCCATCATTACACACACCTGGTCTCCATCACTACACACACCTGGTCTCCATCATTACACACACCTGCTCTCCATCACTACACACACCTGGTCTCCATCACTACACACACCTGGTCTCCATCATTACACACACCTGTTCTCCATCACTACACACACCTGGTCTCCATCAATACACACACCTGTTCTCCATCATTATACACACCTGGTCTCCATCATTACACACACCTGGTCTCCATCACTACACACACCTGGTCTCCATCATTACACACACCTGGTCTCCATCATTACACACACCTGCTCTCCATCATTACACACACCTGCTCTCCATCACTACACACACCTGGTCTCCATCATTACACACACCTGCTCTCCATCACTACACACACCTGGTCTCCATCATTACACACACATGCTCTCCATCATTACACACACCTGCTTCCATCACTACACACACCTGGTCTCCATCATTACACACACCTGCTCTCCATCACTACACACACCTGCTCTCCATCACTACACACACCTGGTCTCCATCATTACACACACCTGGTCTCCATCACTACACACACCTGGTCTCCATCATTACACACACCTGGTCTCCATCACTACACACACCTGGTCTCCATCATTACACACACCTGCTCTCCATCACTACACACACCTGGTCTCCATCACTACACACACCTGGTCTCCATCATTACACACACCTGTTCTCCATCACTACACACCCCTGGTCTGCATCATTACACACACCTGTTCTCCATCATTATACACACCTGGTCTCCATCATTACACACACACTGGTCTCCATCACTACACACACCTGGTCTCCATCATTACACACACCTGGTCTCCATCACTACACACACCTGGTCTCCATCATTACACACACCTGGTCTCCATCATTACACACACCTGGTCTCCATCATTACACACACCTGTTCTCCATCACTACACACCCCTGGTCTCCATCATTACACACACCTGTTCTCCGTCATTATACACACCTGGTTTCCATCATTACACACACCTGGTCTCCATCACTACACACACCTGTTCTCCATCATTACACACACCTGCTCTCCATCACTACACACACCTGGTCTCCATCATTACACACACCTTGTCTCCATCACTACACACACCTGGTCTCCATCATTACACACACCTGCTCTCCATCACTACACACACCTGGTCTCCATCACTACACACACCTGGTCTCCATTATTACACACATCTGTTCTCCATCACTACACACACCTGGTCTCCATCAATACACACACCTGTTCTCCATCATTATACACACCTGGTCTCCATCATTACACACACCTGGTCTCCATCAATACACACACCTGGTCTCCATCATTACACACACCTGGTCTCCATCACTACACACACCTGCTCTCCATCATTACACACACCTGGTCTCCATCATTACACACACCTGCTCTCCATCATTACACACACCTGCTCTCCATCATTACACACACCTGCTCTCCATCACTACACACACCCTGGTCCCCATCATTACACACACCTGGTCTCCATCATTACACACACATGCTCTCCATCATTACACACACCTGCTCTCCATCACTACACACACCTGGTCTCCATCATTACACACACCTGCTCTCCATCACTACACACACCTGGTCCCCATCACTACACACACCTGGTCCCCATCATTACACACACCTGGTCCCCATCATTACACACACCTGGTCTCCATCATTACACACACCTGCTCTCCATCATTACACACACCTGCTCTCCATCATTACACACACCTGCTCTCCATCACTACACACACCTGGTCCCCATCATTACACACATCTGTTCTCCATCACTACACACACCTGGTCTCCATCAATACACACACCTGTTCTCCATCATTATACACACCTGGTCTCCATCATTACACACACCTGGTCTCCATCACTACACACACCTGGTCTCCATCATTACACACACCTGGTCTCCATCACTACACACACCTGCTCTCCATCATTACACACACCTGCTCTCCATCATTACACACACCTGCTCTCCATCATTACACACACACCTGCTCTCCATCATTACACACACCTGCTCCCCATCATTACACACACCTGGTCCCCATCATTACACACACCTGGTCCCCATCATTACACACACATGCTCTCCATCATTACACACACCTGCTCTCCATCACTACACACACCTGGTCTCCATCATTACACACACCTGCTCTCCCATCACTACACACACCTGGTCCCCATCACTACACACACCTGGTCCCCATCATTACACACACCTGCTCTCCATCATTACACACACCTGGTCCCCATCATTACACACACCTGCTCTCCATCATTACACACACCTGCTCTCCATCATTACACACACCTGCTCTCCATCACTACACACACCTGGTCCCCATCATTACACACACCTGGTCTCCATCATTACACACACCTGCTCTCCATCACTACACACACCTGGTCTCCATCATTACACACACATGCTCTCCATCATTACACACACCTGCTCTCCATCACTACACACACACCTGGTCCCCATCATTACACACACCTGGACTTCATCATTACACACACCTGCTCTCCACCACTACACACACCTGCTCTCCATCACTACACACACACTGGTCCCCATCACTACACACACCTGGACTTCATCATTACACACACCTGGTCCCCATCCTTACACACACCTGGACTTCATCATTACCGTGATTACTTCCCCTTTATTTATCCCTCAATAGCCTCAGCCTTCAGGCAGTATTGGTTTGTTCACGTTTTTTTTATTTTATTTTATTTCACCTTTATTTAACCAGGTAAGCCAGTTGAGAACAAGTTCTCATTTACAACTGCGACCTGGCCAAGATAAAGCAAAGCAGTGCGATAAAAACAACAACACAGAGTTACATATGGAATGAACAAAACGTACAGTCAATAACACAATAGAAAATCTATATACAGTGTGTGCAAATGTAGCAAGTTATGGAGGTAAGGCAATTAATAGGCCATAGTGCAAAATAATTACAATTTAGTATTAACACTGGAGTGATAGATGTGCAGAAGAAGATGTGCAAATAGAGATACTGGGGTGCAAATTAGCAAAATAAATAACAATATGGGGATGAGGTAGTTGGGTGGGCTAATTACAGATGGGCTGTGTACAGGTGCAGTGATCGGTAAGCTGCTCTGACAACTGATGCTTAAAGTTAGTGAGGGAGATACAGTAAGTGTCTCCAGCTTCAGAGATTTTTGCAGTTCGTTCCAGTCATTTGCAGCAGAGAACTGGAAGGAGTGGCGGCCAAAGGAGGTGTTGGCTTTGGGGATGACAAGTGAGATATACCTGCTGGAACGCATACTACGGGTGGGTGTTGCTATGGTGACCAATGATCTAAGATAAGGCAGGGATTTGCCAAGAAGTGATTTATAGATGACCTGGAGCCAGTGGGTTTGGCGACGAATATGTAGTGAGGGCCAGCCAACGAGATCATACAGGTCACAATGGTGGGTAGTATATGGGGCTTTGGTGACAAAACGGATGGCACTGTGATAGACTACATCCAATTTGCTGAGTAGAGTGTTGGAGGCTATTTGGTAAATGACATTGCCGATCTCAAGGATCGGTAGGATAGTCAGTTTTACGAGGGCATGTTTGGCAGCATGAGTGAAGGAGGCTTTGTTGCAAAATAGGAAGCCAATTCTAGATTTAACTTTGAATTGGAGATGCTTAATGTGCGTCTGGAAGGAGAGTTCATGGTCTAACCAGACACCTAGGTATTTGTAGTTGTCCACATATTCTAAGTCAGACCCGCCGAGAGTAGTGATTCTAGTCAGGCGGGCGGGTGCAAGCAGCGTTCGATTGAAGAGCATGCATTTAGTTTTACTAGCGTTTAAGAGCAGTTGGAGGCCACGGAAGGAGTGTTGTATGGCATTGAAGCTCGTTTGGAGGTTTGTTAACACAGTGTCCAATGAAGAGCCAGATGTATACAAAATGGTGTCATCTGCGTAGAGGTGGATCTGAGAGTCACCAGCAGCAAGAGCGACATCATTGATATACACAGAGAATAGAGTCTGGACCTGTGGCAACCCCATAGAGACTGCCAGAGGTCCAGACAACAGGCCCTCTGATTTGACACATTGAACTCAATCTGAGAAGAAAGCATGGCCAGCCGTAGCAAAATGCTTGTTGAAATTCTCGATTATCGTAGATTTATCGGTGGTGACAGTGTTTCCTAGCCTCAGTGCAGTGGGTAGCTGGGAGGAGGTGCTCTTATTCTCCATGGACTTTACAGTGTCCCAAAACTTTTTGGAGTTTGACCGCGGACCCATTACGGACGCAGGCAATAAGCAGTGATCGCTGAGATCCTGGTTGAAGACAGCAGAGGTGAATTTAGAGGGTAAATTAGTCAGGATGATATCTATGAGGGTGCCCATGTTTACGGATTTAGGGTTGTACCTGGTAGGTTCCTTGATCATTTGTGTGAGATTGAGGGCATCTGGTTTAGATTGTAGGACGGCCGGGGTGTTAAGCATATCCCAGTTTAGGTCACCAAGCAGTACGAACTCTGAGGATAGATGGGGGGCAAGCAATTCACATATGGTGTCCAGAGCACAACTGGGGGCTGAGGGGGGTCTGTAGCAAGCGGCAACAGTGAGAGACTTATTTCTGGAAAGGTGGATTTTTAGAAGTAGAAGCTCAAACTGTTTGGGCACAGACCTGGATAGTATGATAGAGCTCTGCAGGCTATCTCTACAGTAGATTGCAACTCCGCCCCCTTTGGCATTTCTATCTAGACGGAAAATGTTGTAGTTGGGGATGGAAATTTCAGAATTTTTGGTGGCCTTCCTAAGCCAGAATTCAGACACTGCTAGAACATCAGGGTTGGCAGAGTGTGCTAACGCAGTGAATAACTAAAACTTGGGGAGGAGGCTTCTGATGTTAACGTGCAAGAAACCAAGGCTTTTACGGTTACAGAAGTCAACAAATGATAGCACCTGGGGGCTACAGGGCCTGGGTTAACCTCTACATCACCAGAGGAACAGAGGAGGACTAGAATAAGGATACGGCTAAAGGCTTTAAGAACTGGTCTTCTAGTGCGTTGGGTACAGAGAATAGATTCAGGGCATTATGGACAGACAAGGATATGGAAGGATATGAGTATAGTGGAGGTACACCCTATGCATTGGGTAACTATGAAAGAGATAGCATCACTAGAGGTACCGATTGAGCCGGTCTCCGCGTGTATGGGGGGGTGGAACAAAGGAGCTATTTGAGGCAGAACTAACCCAAACAGCAATAGGCAAGGCATATTGACATGGGAGACAGGCATATCGCAATCACAGATGTTATTCGAGAGGGCTAAGACAACAGCTGGTAATGGCGACGAAAGTTTGGGCTGAGGCTAAACAGATAAACAGGATGGGGTACCGTGTAAAGGAACAGTCCAGCAGGCATTAGCTGTGTAGCTGAGTGATCATAAGGTCCAGTGAACAGCACTAAGTAAGTCCGGGAGCAGATCGTAGGCTGCTAAAGCACAGGCGAGCAGGAGGCACGGCTGTTGTTTGCGCGTGCTAGCGGGCCGGTGCTAGCAGATGGCCGGGAGATGGGACTGGCTCGAGGCTAGCTCAAGGCTAACTGGTACGTAGGGAAGTGGATATTAGCCAACAACAGCCATTCGGTTTCAGCTTACTAGTTGCGATAGTCCGGTGTTGGGATCCAGTGATTCAGTGATTCCGGCAGAAAATCCGATATGCTCTGGGTCGATAGCACGCTGTGCAGACTGGCCAATAATTGTCCAGGCTAGAGCTGGCTGGTAGGTAGTGCAGGCCACGGACAGTGGTGAAGACCGCTAACGGTGGCTAATAGCAAGTAGCTAGTTAGCTGGCTAGTTTCAGCCGTAGGTTCTTGATAAAAATAAAGAAATAATAGAGTCCGTTCCACATTGGGTGAGGCGGGTTGCAGGAAAGTATATTTAGTTAAAGGATGGAAAGTGAGATTGAGAAATATATACGAATAAAAGACAAAAAACAAAAAAACTGGCTATTTACACGAGGACACAACACTACAATACACGACCGCACTGCTACGCCATCTTGTCAATGATCTCAAGGCAGCTGGGACACCAAGAAATTAACGCTTCTCCTGTCTTATTCTCATCATTAAACTCACCTGCTTCCTGACTCCTGGCGTATACGTGACAGCCTTTCTGTATCAGCCTGAGAGCGAACCGGCTGCACCTGAGCAATGTTCTTCAGTTGGTAAAAGTCTATTTTGGTCACATTCCTAATGTGTGATTCGAAATGTAGTTCAGAATCTAAAATAATAGGTGTTTTATCTTTGTTACCTGTGAATTAAAATGTGCAGCCAGATTCTCTCTCTGTGCTTTGGCTCCAACAATAAGTACCTCGGTCTTGTCTTGATTTAGCTGGAGGAAGTTGTGAGCCATCCAAGTATTTAAATCACTAATATGGTCTAATAATTTATTTGTGGAGCTAAAATCCTCTGGTGACACAGAAATGTTAAGTTGTGTATCGTCTGAGTAGTGTCTACTAATCTACCTTTATCCAGGGTCCTGACTCTATAGTCTAATCTACCTTTATCCAGGGTCCTGACTCTATAGTCTAATCTACCTTTATCCAGGGTCCTGACTCTATAGTCTAATCTACCTTTATCCAGGGTCCTGACTCTATAGTCTAATCTACCTTTATCCAGGGTCCTGACTCTATGGTCTAATCTACCTTTATCCAGGGTCCTGACTCTATATTCTAATCTACCTTTATCCAGGGTCCTGACTCTATAGTCTAATCTACCTTTATCCAGGGTCCTGACTCTATAGTCTAATCTACCTTTATCCAGGGTCCTGACTCTATAGTCTAATCTACCTTTATCCAGGGTCCTGACTCTATAGTCTAATCTACCTTTATCCAGGGTCCTGACTCTATATTCTAATCTACCTTTATCCAGGGTCCTGACTCTATAGTCTAATCTACCCTTTATCCAGGGTCCTGACTCTATAGTCTAATCTACCTTTATCCAGGGTCCTGACTCTATAGTCTAATCTACCTTTATCCAGGGTCCTGACTCTATAGTCTAATCTACCTTTATCCAGGGTCCTGACTCTATAGTCTAATCTACCTTTATCCAGGGTCCTGACTCTATAGTCTAATCTACCCTAATCAATCACATCTTCAGCCACTTAATAACAGGGTGATTAGAGTTACTCCACATACATTATGGGGGTGCAGAAAATCTGCCAGGTGGTCTTTCAGGTGGTCTGCCAGGTGGTCTGCCAGGTGGTCTTTCAGGTGTCTACCAGGTGGTCTGCCAGGTGGTCTTTCAGGTGTCTACCAGGTGGTCTTCCAGGTGGTCTTTCAGGTGTCTACCAGGTGGTCTGCCAGGTGGTTTTTCAGGAGTCTTTCAGTTGTCTGCCAGGTGGTCTGCCAGGTGGTCTGCCAGGAGGTCTGTCAGGTGGTCTGCCAGAGGGCTTTCAGGTGGTCTGCCAGGAGGTCTTTCAGGTGGTCTGCCAGGAGGTCTTTCAGGTGGTCTGCCAGGTGGTCTGCCAGGTGGTCTGCCAGGTGGTCTGCCAGGTGGTCTGCCAGGAGGTCTGCCAGGTGGTCTGCCAGGAGGTCTGCCAGGTGGTCCCTGCACATTGTAAATATGGTACTGGACTCACTGACTCTGTATATAGTATTTTTTATTTATTTATTTATTTCACCTTTATTTAACCAGGTAAGCCAGTTGAGAACAAGTTCTCATTTACAACTGTTACCTGGCCAAGATAAAGCAAAGCAGTGCGATAAAAAACAACAACACAGAGTTACATATGGGGTAAACAAAACATAAAGTCAAAAATACAACAGAAAAGATATATACAGTGTGTGTGAATGTAGTAAATTATGGAGGTAAGGCAATAAATAGGCCATAGTAGTAAAATAGTAACAATAGTAACAATTTCGTATTAACACTGGAATGATAGATGTGCAAAAGATTATGTGCAAATAGAGATACTGAGGTGCAAATTAGCAAAATTAATAACAATATGGGGATGAGGTAGTTGGGTGGGCTAATTTCAGAATGGCTGTGTACAGGTGCAGTGATCGGTAAGCTGCTCTGACAACTGATGCTTAAAGTTAGTGAGGAGATAAGAGTGTCCAGCTTCAGAGATTTTTGCAGTTCGTTCCAGTCATTGGCAGCAGAGAACT
Organism: Coregonus suidteri; assembly: GCA_036851935.1. NCBI lineage: Eukaryota > Metazoa > Chordata > Actinopteri > Salmoniformes > Salmonidae > Coregonus > Coregonus suidteri. The sequence goes on along the minus strand of CM072250.1, from coordinate 44,415,603 downwards.
GGAAGGAGTGGCGGCCAAAGCAGTATATGGGGCTTTGGTGACAAAACGGATGGCACTGTGATAGACTACATCCAATTTTCTGAGTAGAGTGTTGGAGTCTATTTTGTAAATGACATCGCCGAAGTCAAGGATCAGTAGGATAGTCAGTTTTACGAGGGCATGTTTGGCAGCATGAGTGAAGGAGGCTTTGTTGCGAAATAGGAAGCCGATTCTAGATCTAACTTTTCATTGCAGATGCTTAATGTGAGTCTGGAATGAGAGTTTACGGGGGGGGGGGGCATGGCATGGGCAAGTTGCAGCGGAGGTTGCAGAGCTGGTGGCCGGGGTAGTGGTAGCCAGATGGAAAGCATGGCCAGCCGTAGCAAAATGCTTGTTGAAATTCTCGGTTATCGTAGATTTATCGGTGGTGACAGTGTTTCCTAGCCTCAGTGCAGTGGGCAGTTGGGAGGAGGTGCTCTTATTCTCCATGGACTTTACAGTGTCCCAAAACCTTTTGGAGTTAGTGCTACAGGATGCACATTTCTTTTGAAAAAGCTAGCCTTTGCTTTCCTAACTGATTGCGTATATTGGATCCTGACTTCCCTGAAAAGTTGTATATCGCCGGGGCTGTTTGATGCTAATGCAGTACGCCACAGGATGTTTTTGTGCTGGTCAAGGGCAGTCAAGTCTGAGGAGAACCAGGAGCTATATCTGTTGTTAGTTCTGAATATTTTGAATGGGGCATGTTTATTTAAGATTGAGAGGAAAGCACTTTTAAAGAACAACCAGGCATACTCTACTGACGGAATGAGGTCAATATCCATCCAGGATACCCGGGCCAGGTCAATTAGAAAGGCCTGCTCGCTAAAGTGTTTTAGGGAGCATTTGGCAGTGATGAGGGATGGTCATTTGACCGCGGACCCATTACGGACGCAGGCAATAAGGCAGTGATTGCTGAGATACTGGTTGAAGACAGCGGAGGTGTATTTAGAGGGTAAATTAGTCAGGATGATATCTATGAGGGTGCCCAGGTTTACAGATGTAGGGTTGTACCTGGTAGGTTCCTTAATCATTTGTGTGAGATTGAGGGCATCTAGTTTAGTTTGTAGGTTGGCCGGGGTGTTAAGCATATCCCAGTTTAGGTCACCAAGCAGTACAAACTCTGAGGATAGATGGGGGGCAATCAGTTCACATATGGTGTCCAGGGCACAGCTCGGGGCTGAGGCGGGTCTGTAGCAAACGGCAACAGTGAGAGACTTATTTCTGGAAAGGTGTATTTTTATAAGTAGAAGCTCAAACTGTTTGGGCACAGACCTGGATAGTATGATAGAGCTCTGCAGGGTATCTCTACAGTAGATTGCAACCCCACCCCCTTTGGCAGTTCTATCTAGACGGAAAATATTGTAGTTGGGGATGGACATTTCTGAATTTTTGGTGGCCTTCCTAAGCCAGGATTCAGACACTGCTAGAACATCAGGGTTGGCGGAGTGTGCTAACGCAGTGAGCAACTCAAACTTGGGGAGGAGGCTTCTGATGTTAACCTGCAAGAAACCAAGGCTTTTACGGTTACAGAAGTCAACAAATGATAACGCCTGGGGAGTAGGAGTGATACTGGGGGCTACAGGGTTAACCTCTACATCACCAGAGGAACAGAGGAGGAGTATAATAAGGATACGGCTAAAGGCTTTAAAAACTGGTCTTCTAGTGCGTTGGGTACAGAGAATAAAAGGGGCAGATTTCCGGGCATTGTAAAATAGATTCAGGGCATTATGTTCAGACAAGGATATGGAAGGATATGAGTACAGTGGAGGTAAATCTAAGCGTTGGGTAACGATGAAAGAGATAGCATCACTGGAGGCACCGATTGAGTCGGTCTCCGCGTGTATGGGGGGTGGGACAAAGGAGCTATCTAAGGCATGTTGAGCTGGACTGGGGGGTCTACAGTGAAATAGTGCAAGGCATATTGACATGGGAGAGAGGCATAAAGCCTAAAGCCTAAATCCCCTCACAGTTCTGGGGGATTTCAACCTCCCTACGTCTACATTTGACTAATTTCTCTCTGCCTCCTTCCTTCCACTCCTCTCCTCTTTTGACCTCACCCTCTCACCGTCCCCCACTACTCACAAGGCAATACGCTTGACCTCATCTTTACTAGATGCTGTTCTTCTACTAATCTCACTGCAACTCCCCTCCATGTCTCCGACCACTACTTTGTATCCTTTTCTCTCTCGCTCTCCTCCAACACTACTTACTCTGCCCCTACACAGATGGTAATGCGCCGTCGCAACCTTCGCTCTCTCTCTCCCCGCTACTCTCTCCTCTTCCATCCTATCATCTCTTCCCTCTGCTCAATCATTCTCCCTCCAATCTCCTGATTCTGCCTCCTCAACCCTCCTCTCCTCCCTTTCTGCATCCTTTGACTCTCTATGTCCCCTATCCTGCCGGCCGGCTCGGTCCTCCCCTCCAGCTCTGTGGCTTGATGACTCATTGCGAGCTCACAGAACAGAGCTCCGGGCAGCTGAGCGGAAATGGAAGAAAACTAGACTCCCTGCGGACCTGGCATCTTTTCACTCCCTCCTCTCTACATTTTCTTCATCTGTTTCTGCTGCTAAGGCCACTTTCTACCACTCTAAATTCCAAGCATCTGCCTCTAACCCTAGGAAGCTCCTTGCCACATTCTCCTCCTTGCTGAATCCTCCCACCCCCCCCCCCCCCCCCCCCCCCCCCCCCCCCCCCCCCCCCCCCCCCCCCCCCCCCCTGTGGATGACTTCGTCAACCACTTTGAAACGAAGGTTGACGACATCCGATCCTCGTTTGTTAAGTCAAATGACACTGCTGGTCCTGCTCACACTGCCCTACCCTATGCTTTGACTTATTTCTCCCCTCTCTCTCCAGATAAAATCTTGCGACTTGTGACTGCAGGCCGCCCAACAACCTGCCCGCTTGACCCTATCCCCTCCTCTCTTCTCCAGACCATCTCCGGTGACCTTCTCCCCTACCTCACATCGCTGATCAACTCATCCTTGACCGCTTGCTATGTCTCTTCCGTCTTCAAGAGAGCGAGAGTTGCACCCCTTCTCAAAAAACCAACACTCGATCCCTCTGATGTCAACAACTACAGACCCAGTATCCCTTCTTTCTTTTCTCTCCAAAAACTATTGAGCGTGCCGTCTTTAGCCAACTCTCTTTGCAATCTCTCTCAGAATGACCTTCTTGATCCAAACCAGTCAGGTTTCAAGACTGGTCATTCAACTGAGACTGCTCTTCTCTGTGTCACGGAGGCTCTCCACACTGCTAAAGCTAACTCTCTCTCCTCTGCTCTTGTCCTTCTAGACCTGTCTGCTGCCTTTGATACTGTGAACCATCAGATCCTCCTCTCCACCCTCTCCGAGCTGGGCATCTCCGGCGCGGCTCACTCTTGGATTGCGTCCTACCTGACCGGTCGCTCCTACCATGTGGCGTGGCGAGAAGCTGTCTCCGCACCACGTGCTCTCACCACTGGTGTCCCCCAGGGCTCAGTTCTAGGCCCTCTCCTATTCTCGCTATACACCAAGTCACTTGGCTCTGTCATATCCTCACATGGCCTCTCCTATCATTGCTACGCTGACGATACACAACTAATCTACTCCTTTCCCCCTTCTGATAACCAGGTGGCGAATCGCATCTCTGCATGTCTGGCAGACATATCAGTATGGATGACGGATCACCACCTCAAGCTGAACCTTGGCAAGACGGAGCTGCTCTTCCTCCCGGGGAAGGACTGCCTGTTCCATGATCTCGCCATCACGGTTGACAACTCTGTTGTGTCCTCCTCCCAGAGTGCGAAGAGCCTTGGCGTGACCCTGGACAACACCCTGTCGTTCTCCGCTAACATCAAGGCGGTGACCCGATCCTGTAGGTTCATGCTCTACAACATTCGGAGAGTACGACCATGCCTTACACAGGAAGCGGCACAGGTCCTAATCCAGGCACTTGTCATCTCCCGTCTGGATTACTGCAACTCGCTGTTGGCTGGGCTCCCTGCCTGTGCCATTAAACCCCTACAACTCATCCAGAATGCCGCAGCCCGTCTGGTGTTCAACCTTCCCAAGTTCTCTCACGTCACCCCGCTCCTCCGCACACTCCACTGGCTTCCAGTTGAAGCTCGCATCTGTTACAAGACCATGGTGCTTGCCTATGGAGCTGTGAGGGGAACGGCACCTCCGTACCTTCAGGCTCTGATCAGTCCCTACACCCAAACGAGGGCATTGCGTTCATCCACCTCTGGCCTGCTGGCTCCCCTTCCTCTGCGGAAGCATAGTTCCCGCTCAGCCCAGTCAAAACTGTTCGCTGCTCTGGCACCCCAATGGTGGAACAAGCTCCCTCACGACGCCAGGACAGCGGAGTCACTCACCACCTTCCGGAGACATTTGAAACCCCACCTCTTTAAGGAATACCTGGGATAGGATAAAGTAATCCTTCTACCCCACCCCACCCCCCACCCCCCCCCAAAAAAATAAAAAAAAAAAAAACATTGTAAAGTGGTTATCCCACTGGCTATAAGGTGAATGCACCAATTTGTAAGTCGCTCTGGATAAGAGCGTCTGCTAAATGACGTAAATGTAAATGTAAAGGTAGTTCGGGGGCTGCTACAGCACTGGCAAGCAAGAGGCACGGCTTGCGTGTGCTAGCGGGCCGGGGCTAGCAGATGGATCTTCGTGGTCGACGTCGTAACGGGAAGCCTGTTGAAACCACATCAGATGATTTCGTCGGCAGACCAGTCGTGTTGGATCGGCGGGGCTCTGTGTCGACACTAGGAGGTCCTGTCCGGTTGACAGAGAGTTAGATAGCCGGGAGATGGGCCTGCTCGAGGCTAGCTCAAGGCTAACTGGTGCTTGCTAAGGGGCAATGGTAATTAGCCAACGACAACAGCCATTCGGTTGCAGCTAGCTAGTTGCGATGATCCGGCGCTAGGGTCCAGTGATTCCGGCAGAAATGACTACTGGTCGGTAGTGCAGGGCACGGACAATGGTTTAGACCGCTAACAGTGGCTAATAGCAGGTAGCTAGCTAGCTGGCTACCACAGCCATTTGGTTGCAGCTAGACTAGTTTCAGCTTAAGGTTCTTGATAAAAGACCGCGGTTCGATGCTCACAAATTGTCCAGACTTATTTTATTTTTATTTTACTTTATTTGTTCTACTTTTTTCTTATTTTTATTTATTGTGTTTTTGTTCTACCTTGTTATTTTTAGTTTTACATTGTTATTGATTACTGCATTGTTGGGTTTAGAGCTTGCAAGGCATTTCACTGTACGTGTGCATGTGACATTAAAAGTTGAGCCTGTATGGACTGCCAGCCTGTGTGGTCTTAATCAGGCAGGTGCGCAACTTTGGTTTTAGAAGTGGGGGGGGCGTAACTTTTTTATTTTTTGTTTTATCCAGTTGGATAAACACTCCAAACAGCCTACCTCACCGCTCAGAGGCGTCCGCGTGGTCCTAAAGCACACCGTTGCACACCGAATTTCAAACAATGTTCTGTAATTGGCTGGTCTGAAAATGCATTCAGACCACATAATCTGTACGTTATTCCGTGTTTTCAATCACTCCTTATTTAACTGTGTTCATAAAGGATATGGTAGTACACTACATATCATATCTTGTATTTTCCTTATGGGAAACTGTATTTACTATGAAGCTCACACTATATTGATATACAGTCAATTGGTTTAGTTTTTCTCTTTATGAAAGTGTGATTAGCGTTGCATGACTCTTTAGTCTGGTCAGGTATAGTTTCTCATGACTCTTTAGTCTGGTCAGGTATAGTTTCTCATGACTCTTTAGTCTGGTCAGTAGTAGTTTCTCATGGCTCTTTAGTCTGGTCAGGTATAGTTTCTCATGGCTCTTTAGTCTGGTCAGGTATAGTTTCTCATGGCTCTTTAGTGTGGTCAGGTATAGTTTCTCATGGCTCTTTAGTCTGGTCAGGTATAGTTTCTCATGGCTCTTTAGTCTGGTCAGGTATAGTTTCTCATGGCTCTTTAGTCTGGTCAGGTATAGTTTCTCATGGCTCTTTAGTCTGGTCAGTAGTAGTTTCTCATGGCTCTTTAGTCTGGTCAGGTATAGTTTCTCATGGCTCTTTAGTCTGGTCAGTATAGTTTCTCATGGCTCTTTAGTCTGGTCAGGTATAGTTTCTCATGGCTCTTTAGTCTGGTCAGGTATAGTTTCTCATGGCTCTTTAGTGTGGTCAGTATAGTTTCTCATGGCTCTTTTAGTGTGGTCAGGTATAGTTTCTCATGGCTCTTTAGTCTGGTCAGGTATAGTTTCTCATGGCTCTTTAGTCTGGTCAGGTATAGTTTCTCATGGCTCTTTAGTCTGGTCAGGTATAGTTTCTCATGGCTCTTTAGTCTGGTCAGGTATAGTTTCTCATGACTCTTTAGTCTGGTCAGGTATAGTTTCTCATGGGCTTTAGTCTGGTCAGTATAGTTTCTCATGGCTCTTTAGTCTGGTCAGTAGTTTTCTCATGGCTCTTTAGTCTGGTCAGGTATAGTTTCTCATGACTCTTTAGTCTGGTCAGTAGTAGTTTCTCATGGCTCTTTAGTGTGGTCAGGTATAGTTTCTCATGACTCTTTAGTCTGGTCAGGTATAGTTTCTCATGACTCTTTAGTCTGGTCAGGTATAGTTTCTCATGGCTCTTTAGTGTGGTCAGGTATAGTTTCTCATGGCTCTTTAGTGTGGTCAGGTATAGTTTCTCATGGCTCTTTAGTCTGGTCAGGTATAGTTTCTCATGGCTCTTTAGTCTGGTCAGGTATAGTTTCTCATGGCTCATCCACCTTCTCTTCAGTCCTTTTGTTATTATACATGTTGCGTCCCAAATGACACCCTATTTCTTAGGGCCTTGCTCAAAAGGATTGCACTATATAGGGAATAGGGTGCCCCTTTGGAACACAGACACAGAATTATTGGTATTCCACTTTTGTTCCAGTGATGGTTAACCTCATTTACTGTAGTTCACTAAGTATTCAGCTGCTGCAACTGTGAGCTGCGGAAGTAGGTATTCTACTGTTTAATAATTGAATAATATTGGGTCATGAATGCAGGCGTGCAGGGGCTAGGATCACAGCTTGGGCTCAGGATTGCATCCCAATTGGCTGGGAAGAGCAGGGAAATATCACTAACCCCAAACCAAAAAGGGGTAAAAACTTTCTATCAACATTGCCTCCTGAGTGGCACAGTGGTCTAAGGCACTGCATCGCAGTGCTAGCTGTGCCACTAGAGATCCTGGTTTGAATCCAGACTCTGTCGTAGCCGGCCGCGACCGGGAGACCCATGGGGCGGTACACAATTGGTCCAGGGTAGGGGAGGGAATGGCCAGCAGGGAGGTAGCTCAGTTGGTAGAGCATGGTGGTTGTAACGCCAGGGTTGTGGGTTCAATTCCCACGGGTGGCCTGTATGAAAAAATATATATATATATGCACTCACTAACTATAAGTTGCTCTGGATATGAGCGTCTGCTAAATGATGTAAATTGCCAAATGGTTGTATTGATCCTTTTCGGGGCTCTAAGCGAGATTTGGTCGGGGCCCTCCCAAATCACAAGCAAAACATTTTAGTGCAGTGTTAAAGTAGATGTCCTGCAATTCTACACATGTTGCCATGAGGTGTAGAGTAAGTGTTGAAGTTTTAAAGCTAATTTCCCTCAATTCTACAAATTTTGCCACGGAAAATGTATTTTATTCCAGTTTATGAAAATCAACATCACAACTGTATGTGTCATGGCTAGTACAAATGCTAAATGGCATATTATTATTATTATTACAAATGGGGCTATACTACTTCCTATATAGAGATGTAAATACAGTGTATAGAGATGTGTGGTAAATACAGTGTATACATTAGACATCTGAGGTCAAAAATGATCAAATTCTTAAATATAACTATTCTGATTCTGCTGCATTGCCTAAGAAACTTTTGCTGTTTTAAAGCTAATTTCCTGCAATTCTACACATTTTGCCATGACTTATGCAATGATTTCTGTGTGAGAGTGACTTACAAAATCAATGGGGGCCCCCTGGAGGTCAGAGCCCCTGAGCCAGGGCTGGAGTAACACATTTTTCCAGAGGGCAGAGAGAAACATGTGCTGTTTTATTGCTCATCTCATTCTACTCTTCTTTTGCCATGAGGATGAGAACAAATGTTGTAGTTTTAAAGCTACTTTCCTGCTATTCTACACATTTTGCCATTTCTTATGACGTGTTCATATGCTATCTGGGGGGACCCCGACCTCCAGGGGGCCCCGAACCAAATAATCAATATATTTTTGAGGGGGTTGGGTGCCCTGCGTGCCCGTGCGGTAAGCCGGCCCTGCCCTGAGCACATGCCCAGTTAATGTGGTGATGATTAGGCTACAAAGGTTAGATAGCTGGCTAGACTACCGTACCTAGCAAAGTTAGCTACATGGGCTAATTGAGTGACTGGCATAACAAGTGGAAAACTGCTGATGGAAGATCCTCAATCATCCAAGGAGTTGTTGTCCACAAGAGGGAAGTATTTCACCTTCACTCCTCACCTAATCATTCTCCAGTATCAGGGTTAGTCTATTTTGGTACAGGGAGGTGAGACCTTCATGTTTCACAGCACACAAAACAAACAATATTACAGCACAGGAATGTACTGAATATAGGCTACTATTAATGTGCTATTTGTTCCTGTGTTGAAGAAACCCTGCAAACTGAGACTGGGGTAAACAGAGCTGGTCTCAGAGTCCATGATCGAATTATCTGACCTGCTCATTAAAAACCAGTCTTGTGATTATAAAATAAAAAAGCACCTTTAATGTATGAATTCTTTGTTATGTAGAGAGGTCATGTTGTTTGTTGATCATTACCAGAAAGAGAAAAGACTGGCACGTTTTGTAGGCCTAGTCGGATACCTACTGTCATCGGTTTTGGGCCTGCCAAACATTTGTTTAACTTTATTAATCATGTCGTTTGCCAATTAAATGTTACCACTAGGAAGTACAAATGTTTGAGTAATTAGATCATTGTTTCTATATTGATAAATATTTAGAATGTACCTGTATATTATGGAACAGGTAAATAGTTTGTTTGTTCCACTCTGCCCTGCTCTGGTAGGGTTCTGGTAGGGGTTGTGTCATATCGAACGGCGCTGGGGGGCTACAATTATCCTGGTAATAAATACATGGTGTTTTTTTAGTTTATTATTCAGACATTTTCAGAATCAAACATAATTATCCTGTGGCAATGGCAAATTGTCAAATCCCTGGGGGGGGAATGAATCATGATTGGTCACAATAATTCGGTCTAGGCTGTGTGTTCAGCAGGACACAACATTTTGGCATGTGGAACAAACATGCCTCTGACATAAAGACCAAGAAATCATGTTGCCATTTATCTCTGGAATCATTATAACTGTGTATGATGCTGTTGTAATGCACTCGGAGACTAATGTCTACTATCTCATAATGTAATATGACTAAATCACAGCCATTTTGAGTCCGTTGTAAATGTCCCACATAGAAAAAACATATGAATTATAATAAGACATTATACACGTTCATATATATGTGCACATATACAGTATGTGCAAATAAACAATTTAAAAAACATAAATAATAAAATCAATAAAATCCATGTCCTCAAATGTCCTCATAAGTTGTTATTTTATATTTAATCTAGGAAATACGATATTGAGATATGTAAATAGGCCTACATGTACCTGCTAATAGGTAAAGTCAAGTTGTTTTAATGCAAACTTTTTTAGTTTGCTGCTAAAGTAGGCTGGCTGCTGACTGCTGCTGCCCGTTGCCTTTTCATGACCGTCCAAGCCCCTCCTCGTCTAACGTCACCGATTCGGATCTGTACTCGGAGCTTGTCAGATACATTGGGCCATTTCAGGTTGTGGCGTCTTTGTGGGAAAATCCGCATACAGGGGTTTGCAGGCTATTTTATGAAAAGAGCTTTGTTATTTCATGAGAAGTATTGATCGAAAGAACTACCGGATACAAGTCTGCTCTGTCTACTGAGTCAACGGAGGGGGAAAGAGGGAACTAAGGCTATTGTTTCGTTCAAAACAAGTAAAGAAGACCTTTGCAGAACTGTCCTCTATTGGATATCATCTGCAGCTAAGGACGCAAATAATTCAGAAGAACTATCCCTTGTGTTTTCTGGAACTGGTCATTGAGCCATCGAGCAGCTCCCGCCCCCTCGCCTCTATTCCAAAAGACTAGAGGGGGGTAGGCAGTGGCAAACTGCAGCACTGGATGAAACACGGATTTCAAGGTAGACTGAGGATAGATAGCCTGCTGCCTGACTTCACCACAATACAAACCTCTATTTGGACGATTTCTATTCTCCCGTTCGTTCACCGAACTCCGTTAGATAAGAACGCATCATCTCGTTTGTTCGGTCGTGCGTAAATTGCGCCCTGGAAATCTAGTCAAACTCGCGGAGATCTACTCGTCAATCTACCGTACGTTCACCGTTTCGAGTTGCGTAGTTCAGAGCTACTGAGCGTAGGGCGAACTAGTCGGTCAAGAATTGATGCTTTCCACGTCGGCTCGCATTAATTCATTAGTTTGAAAGTAGTTCCACATCGATATCGGGTCTCAAGGTAAAGGCGTATTCCTAACCAACGGACGGACTGGAATTCGCACTCGAGTTGCATGCCTTATCTAAATCATCTGGACTGAACATATCCCATCCACTCAGGGGAAGCTATCACAGAGGTCCGGAGAGTTGAAGTGCCATGGCGATGTTGGCGAGTGTTTGGATAGTCCTCCTGGCTGTCAACATACAAGGTAAGCACTTTAAATACAATGAACATTATTCCTTTTATTGGCATAATGTTTTCTCCATGGATAGTTGTCTTCTTTTCAATCAACATTTAGCATAATGGGTTTAAATCAGCATGTCAACAAAAATGTATTATTGTTAGTATCCTATATGACTCTTCGATGCTGACTCTTCGACGAATAGAACAAAAATCCGTTCACATATTTGCAATGCAAATAATGGGTTATTTTCCTAATTCATTTCGAATGGATTTCGTTGTAAAATAATTCCGTGTCAGAAGGCTACGTGAAGTGAAATGACCGGCAGATGGCGATAGCGCTGCTGGAGGGTCCGGCCGGTAATATAACACGTTCATACAACATCACGACGACACGCACTTCTTATTATCTCAGGTGATCACACGGCACGAAACCTCCCAGGTAGTTAGATAGCCGACCAACATCACGGGAGGTTTATTTTAGAGTGGGTTGTGTTCAATAACCTTTGGGTTATCAACATGAATGTGAGGACTTAGACACCATCTGAATGGAATAGCTATAGCATGGTCTGAAGGATCCACCAGAAAATAAATGATTACACAGTAATTAAACATAATAATAATAATAATAATAATAATAATAATAATAATAATAAGCCATTTAGCAGACGCTTTTATTCAAAGCAATTTACAGTCATGTGCACATACATTTTTACGTATGGGTGGTCCCGGCTATCGAACCCACTACCCTGGCGTTACAAGCGCCGTGCTCTACCAGCTGAGCTACAGAGGACCACACATAGTGAAGACATTATCAATCTAAACTAATTTTGAAGTATTATTTCATTATAATGCACTGGTGAGGTGATTGATCATTGAAAGATGGCAATCAATTAAGTGCCTGTTTATGTTTTGACTGTGGGAACTTGGATTGTGAAAAAAGGGCCATTCAATGGGTAAA
>CM072250.1:44356399-44398899 GCA_036851935.1 Coregonus suidteri | reverse complement strand
TAGGGTTGTGTTGGTATGAAGCTAATCCTGTTTGTCTATGTGGCTCAGAGCCCAAGACATTGATCCATTATGCAGTCAGGGGCACTGCTCTCTTCCTGCTGACTGTAATGCCCTGTACCTTTACATTATGGATTGAAAAATTCCATCTAGCGATGGATGGTGGGTGTTGTTTCCTGGGGGGGAAAGAACAGAGCAAAAAGGGTCAGCTTTAGTAGCACTATAGTACAGTGTCCTTTAGTAGAACTATGGTACAGTGTCCTCAGTGTACTTTAGTAGAACTATGGTACAGTTTCCTCAGTGTCCTTTAGTAGAACTATGGTACAGTGTCCTCAGTGTCCTTTAGTAGAACTATGGTACAGTGTCCTCAGTGTCCTTTAGTAGAACTATGGTACAGTGTCCTCAGTGTCCTTTAGTAGAACTATGGTACAGTTTCCTCAGTGTCCTTTAGTAGAACTATGGTACAGTGTCCTCAGTGTCCTTTAGTAGAACTATGGTACAGTGTCCTCAGTGTCCTTTAGTAGAACTATGGTACAGTGTCCTCAGTGTCCTTTAGTAGAACTATGGTACAGTGTCCTCAGTGTCCTTTAGTAGAACTATGGTACAGTGTCCTCAGTGTCCTTTAGTAGAACTATGGTACAGTGTCCTCAGTGTCCTTTAGTAGAACTATGGTACAGTGTCCTCAGTGTCCTTTAGTAGAACTATGGTACAGTGTCCCCTCAGTGTCCTTTAGAAGAAATATGGTACAGTGTCCTTTAGTAGAACTATGGTACAGTGTCCTTTAGTAGAACTATGGTACAGTGTCCTCAGTGTCCTTTAGTAGAACTATGGTACAGTGTCCTCAGTGTCCTTTAGTAGAACTATGGTACAGTGTCCTCAGTGTCCTTTAGTAGAACTATGGTACAGTGTCCTCAGTGTCCTTTAGTAGAAATATGGTACAGTGTCCTTTAGTAGAACTATGGTACAGTGTCCTTTAGTAGAACTATGGTACAGTGTCCTCAGTGTCCTTTAGTAGAACTATGGTACAGTGTCCTCAGTGTCCTTTAGTAGAAATATGGTACAGTGTCCTTTAGTAGAACTATGGTACAGTGTCCTTTAGTAGAACTATGGTACAGTGTCCTCAGTGTCCTTTAGTAGAACTATGGTACAGTGTCCTCAGTGTCCTTTAGTAGAACTATGGTACAGTGTCCTCAGTGTCCTTTAGTATAACTATGGTACAGTGTCCTCAGTGTCCTTTAGTAGAACTATGGTACAGTGTCCTCAGTGTCCTTTAGTAGAACTATGGTACAGTGTCCTCAGTGTCCTTTAGTAGAAATATGGTACAGTGTCCTTTAGTAGAACTATGGTACAGTGTCCTTTAGTAGAACTATGGTACAGTGTCCTCAGTGTCCTTTAGTAGAACTATGGTACAGTGTCCTCAGTGTCCTTTAGTAGAACTATGGTACAGTGTCCTCAGTGTCCTTTAGTATAACTATGGTACAGTGTCCTCAGTGTCCTTTAGTAGAACTATGGTACAGTGTCCTTTAGTAGAACTATGGTACAGTGTCCTCAGTGTCCTTTAATAGAACTATGGTACAGTGTCCTCAGTGTCCTTTAGTATAACTATGGTACAGTGTCCTTTAGTAGAACTATGGTACAGTGTCCTCAGTGTCCTTTAATAGAACTGGTACAGTGTCCTCAGTGTCCTTTAGTAGAACTATGGTACAGTGTCCTCAGTGTCCTTTAGTAGAACTATGTTGTAGTATACATGTCATTACAGTATACATATTGTTGTAGTATACATGTTGTAGTATATATTGTTGTAGTATGCATGTTGTTGTAGTATACATGTTGTTTTATTATACATGTTAATGTGGTATATATGTTGTTACAGTATATATGTTGTAGTATTCACGTTGTTGTAGTATACACGTTGTTGTAGTATACACGTTGTTGTATACATGTTGTAGTATATATGTTGTAGTATACATGTTGTTGTATACATGTTGTTGTATATATGTTGTAGTATACATGTTGTTGTATATATGTTGTTGTATACATGTTGTTGTATACATGTTGTTGTATATATGTTGTAGTATACATGTTGTTGTAGTATACACGTTGTTGTAGTATACACGTTGTTGTAATATACACTACCAGTCAAAAGTTTGGACACACCTACTCATTCAAGGGTTTTTCTTTATTTTTACTATTTTCCACATTGTAGAATAATAGTGATGACATCAAAACTATGAAATAACACATATGGAATCATGTAGTAACCAAAAAAGTGTTAAACAAATCAAAATATATTTTATATTTGAAAATTCTTCAAATAGCCACCCTTTGCCTTGATGACAGCTTTGCAGACTCTTGTCATTCTCTCAACCAGCTTCATGAGGTAGTCACCTGGAATGCATTTCAATTAACAGGTGTGCCTTCTTAAGTTAATTTGTGGAATTTCTTTCCTTCTTAATGCGTTTGAGCCAATCAGTTGTGTTGTGACAAGGTAGGTGGGGTATACAGAAGATAGCCCTATTTGGTAAAAGACCAAGTCTATATTATGGCAAGAACAGCTCAACTAAGCAAAGAGAAACAACAGTCCATCATTACTTTAAGACATGAAGGTCAGTCACTCCGGAAAATTTCAAGAACTTTGAAAGTTTCTTCAAGTGCAGTCGCAAAACCCATCAAGCGCTATGATGAAACTGGCTCTCATGAGGACCGCCACAGGAAAGGAAGACCCAGAGTTACTCTTCTGCAGAGGATACATTCATTAGAGTTACCAGCCTCAGAAATTGCAGCCCAAATAAATGCTTCACGGAGTTCAAGTAACAGACACATCTCAACATCAACTGTTCAGAGGAGACTGTGTGAATCAGGCCTTCATGGTCGAATTGCTGCAAAGAAACCACGACTAAAGGACACCAATAATAAGAAGAGACTTGCTTGGGCCAAGAAACACGAGCAATGGAAATTAGAGCGATGGAAATCTGTCCTTTGGTCTGATGAGTCCAAATGTGAGATTTTTGGTTCCAACCGCTGTGTCTTTGTGAGACGCAGAGTAGGTGAACGGATGATCTCCGCATTTGTGGGTCCCACCGTAAAGCATGGAGGAGGAGGTGTGATGGTGTGGGGGTGCTTTGCTGGTGACACTCTCTGTGATTTGTTTAGAATTCAAGGCACACTTAACCAGCATGGCTACCACAGCATTCTGCAGCGATACGCCATCCCATCTGGTTTGCGCTTAGTGGGACTATCATTTGTTTTTCAACAGGACAATGACCCAACACACCTCCAGGCTGTGTAAGGGCTATTTTACCAAGAAGCAGAGTGATGGAGTGCTGCATCAGATGACCTGGCCTCCACAATCACCCGACTTCAACCCAATTGAGATGGTTTGGGATGAGTTGGGACCGTAGAGTGAAGGAAAAGCAGACAACAAGTGCTCAGCATATGTGGGAACTCCTTCAAAACTGTTGGAAAAACATTCCAGGTGAAGCTGGTTGAGAGAATGCCAAGAGTTTGCAAAGCTGTCATCAAGGCAAAGGGTGGCTACTTTGAAGAATATATTTTGATTTGTTTAACAGTTTTTTGGTTACTACATGATTCCATATGTGTTATTTCATAGTTTTGATGTCTTCACTATTATTATTATGTAGAAGATAGTAAAAATAAAGAAACTCTTGAACGAGTAGGTATGTCCAAACTTTTGACTGGTACAGTACATGTTGTTTTGGTATATTTGTTTCAGAATGAGATATGTTGTCTCTGATCTGAAGCCCACCCAACGTGGCAGGACAGGAAGACCAGTAGGGTGCCATTTGGGATGCAGGTTCTTAAGATGTTACCCCTGTTCATCTCTTCAGATCTCTCACACTGGGTAGGCTGGGCCTTACGACATGTGGTGTGACGTGTGAGACTGACTGATGCACTACTTTGATCAAGCGGGCCTGTCTGATGCACATTGAAATGATCCCTGTGCTTGTAGAGAAGATCAGGATTAAATGGTTCTCTGGGGAGCTAGGGATTCACGCTGCCGGAGACAGCATTTGAAGCTGCTCAGTCAAGAGGAGTGGAAAATTGAAATAAAATGCACTAAATTGCACATCAAGTGTCTTGAAAAGGGTCCTAGTTCTTTTTAATTGTATTAAGGAATGTTGGAGAACGTTGGAGAACGTTGGAGAACGTTGGAGAACGTTGGAGTTGTTTTTGTTCCAGGTCTAATTGATCGTAGGGCTGTATATTCTAGGATGTTGTAACGTTATGACGTGTTGTAAGGCTGAGGTAACATACTGTATGTTTAAGTCACGTCTAAAGCCACGTGCTGGAATTCTTGGGAACAAATGGCTCCTTGATTAATCACTACAAGGTCCTGTAGGCAGAAGTAAAGGATCTCCAAAGAGCCTGTAAACCTTTTGTTCCCCCTGTGGCCACAGCTTTTTGACATGCAAAAACCAGAATCCAGGCTTTCACCCCGGGGTTAAACGGCTCTCCTCATAAATGCCTGTTGTCTTTGAAGCACAACTGATCTACAAGATGTTTAGTTCGGACTCTGACTGCTCTGCCTGCCCAAACACACACACAAGTGGGAATGGGTCCAACAAACGCAAACTACCCTCAGTCAGGCCTCAGTCAGCCATTCTAATGAAAACCATGAGTGTAATATTATTGAAAGGATTGTAAAGAGTACACAATTGGCCATTACCTTGGAAGTCCTCTTTTACTGGACTGTGTTCTAGGCTACTATGAGGTAGTGGTGGACTGTGTTCTAGGCTACTATGAGGTAGTGGTGGACTGTGTTCTAGGCTACTATGAGGTAGTGGTGGACTGTGTTCTAGGCTACTATGAGGTAGTGGTGGACTGTGTTCTAGGTTACTATGAGGTAGTGGTGGACTGTGTTCTAGGCTACTATGAGGTAGTGGTGGACTGTGTTCTAGGCTACTATGAGGTAGTGGTGGACTGTGTTCTAGGCTACTATGAGGTAGTGGTGGACTGTGTTCTAGGCTACTATGAGGTAGTGGTGGACTGTGTTCTAGGCTACTATGAGGTAGTGGTGGACTGTGTTCTAGGCTACTATGAGGTAGTGGTGGACTGTGTTCTAGGCTACTATGAGGTAGTGGTGGACTGTGTTCTAGGCTACTATGAGGTAGTGGTGGACTGTGTTCTAGGTTACTATGAGGTAGTGGTGGACTGTGTTCTAGGCTACTATGAGGTAGTGGTGGACTGTGTTCTAGGTTACTATGAGGTAGTGGTGGACTGTGTTCTAGGCTACTATGAGGTAGTGGTGGACTGTGTTCTAGGCTACTATGAGGTAGTGGTGGACTGTGTTCTAGGCTACTATGAGGTAGTGGTGGACTGTGTTCTAGGCTACTATGAGGTAGTGGTGGACTGTGTTCTAGGCTACTATGAGGTAGTGGTGGACTGTGTTCTAGGCTACTATGAGGTAGTGGTGGACTGTGTTCTAGGCTACTATGAGGTAGTGGTGGACTGTGTTCTAGGCTACTATGAGGTAGTGGTGGACTGTGTTCTAGGCTACTATGAGGTAGTGGTGGACTGTGTTCTAGGCTACTATGAGGTAGTGGTGGACTGTGTTCTAGGCTACTATGAGGTAGTGGTGGACTGTGTTCTAGGCTACTATGAGGTAGTGGTGGACTGTGTTCTAGGCTACTATGAGGTAGTGGTGGACTGTGTTCTAGGCTACTATGAGGTAGTGGTGGACTGTGTTCTAGGCTACTATGAGGTAGTGGTGGACTGTGTTCTAGGCTACTATGAGGTAGTGGTGGACTGTGTTCTAGGCTACTATGAGGTAGTGGTGGACTGTGTTCTAGGCTACTATGAGGTAGTGGTGGACTGTGTTCTAGGCTACTATGAGGTAGTGGTGGACTGTGTTCTAGGCTACTATGAGGTAGTGGTGGACTGTGTTCTAGGCTACTATGAGGTAGTGGTGGACTGTGTTCTAGGTTACTATGGGGTAGTGGTGGACTGTGTTCTAGGCTACTATGAGGTAGTGGTGGACTGTGTTCTAGGCTACTATGAGGTAGTGGTGGACTGTGTTCTAGGCTACTATGAGGTAGTGGTGGACTGTGTTCTAGGCTACTATGAGGTAGTGGTGGACTGTGTTCTAGGTTACTATGAGGTAGTGGTGGACTGTGTTCTAGGTTACTATGGGGTAGTGGTGGACTGTGTTCTAGGTTACTATGAGGTAGTGGTGGACTGTGTTCTAGGCTACTATGAGGTAGTGGTGGACTGTGTTCTAGGCTACTATGAGGTAGTGGTGGACTGTGTTCTAGGTTACTATGAGGTAGTGGTGGACTGTGTTCTAGGTTACTATGAGGTAGTGGTGGACTGTGTTCTAGGCTACTATGAGGTAGTGGTGGACTGTGTTCTAGGCTACTATGAGGTGGTGGTGGACTGTGTTCTAGGCTACTATGAGGTAGTGGTGGACTGTGTTGATGACTATTATGAAGGCCTGTTGCCATCTGCCTGTTAGCTAATCACGCTCTCATCTTATTTAATTGAAATCAATTAGACTAATGCTGAAATTGAAACGATGGAATTAAATGCAATCCAATATTTTAACTTGCCGGTACTTAAACGGAATCAGTTCCCTATATTCTGTTTTTGTTCTGTGATGGTTTGTTCTGGATTTGCTTTACTGATAATCTTGTTTATGATGAAGGTAAAAGATTGGTCCATTGACAATATAAAAAGTGATTCTATTTTATATAACAGCCCTTCTTTCCTGCGTTCAACAGTCTTAATAAAAGTTGACTATTACTGTATGTTACATAAATTACAAGTTGAGGTGTGATACAGGAGAGGCTTGATTGTGCTATAGCTGCTTGTCTTCATAATCAGAAATATTCTTAGAAGTCATGCAGCAACTGTATAAATTAACATGATCGTAAAAGTCATGCAGCAACTGCATAAATTAACATGATCTTAGAAGTCATGCAGCAGCTCCATAAATGAACAAGACCTTAGAAATAATTTAACAACTCCGTAAATGAACATGATCTTAGAAGTAATGCAGCAACTCCGTAAATGAACATTATCTTAGAAGTAATGCAGCAACTCCGTAAATGAACAAGACCTTAGAAATAATTTAACAACTCCGTAAATGAACATTATCTTAGAAGTAATGCAGCAACTCCGTAAATGAACAGCTTGAAAGATGGAGGAATTATGTTCAGAGGAGCTGATCAAATCTCTTGTATCAAAACTTCATCTGAATACCTAATGTAGGTCCCTACCCCAGCTGAATGTATTGTCTGTCTGCAAGAGAGCACAGATAACAATATATCACCCAGATAGTCAAAATATGACCCCATTCCCACTCATTGGCTTTGCAGGAAACGCGTAACTAGATTTGAATAGGGTGAAGCTTTCTTTGAGTAGTTCTTTGTTTACAGGTTTCAACAGTCTACAGTTTTTAACATTCCACTATGTTTAAGGGCCATGTTGTTTACGAGGGAGGGAGGGAGGGAGTCTATCTTGCCTCTAATCAGATAATAGACAGTCTGTTAACAACAGATTCTACCCGACCTACCAGCTTCTACCCTACCATTGTCAGGTCGGCTGGGAGTGAGACCTCGGGTGACATTTTGACAGGAGGAGGCAGAATTTAATGCTGCGAAGTTGTCAAAACTGACTGTATCACACCATGTTCTGCATTCCGTTCAAAATTAGATTCGATGAATTCTGAATACCAGAGAACAGATGTGAGATTTAACAACTTAACAACCACATAGGTTAGTAGACGTTTTGAAACGAATGCATAGTATGGTCTTTTCAACACTGTGTTTTGCATGAGTAAAATGGTGCCTGTTCTCCAGTCCTCCATGTCATCCAGATTGGTAGTTCATTCTCTGTGAATTGCCTCTAGATCCAGGTGATTGTTTACGGCTTTGGCTGATCCCGAGGCCCCTGGTGGTAGTCTATATACACCAGTATAGATATCAATAAACTCCCTCAACTCTATTCTCTAGGTTTGCATCCCAAATGGCAGCCTACTAGCAAATTTTGGTGCACTACTTTTGACCACAGCCTTATGTGCACTACAGAGGGAATAGGGTTCCATCCGGGAGACTAGATTTAAGTCTCTCTTTCTCTGAGGCAGGTTAAGGAGATTCCCCAGTTTCAAATCCTCATCTTAGTTGGATTAAAGATTTGGGAAATGTACTCTGGGTCTGAATGATGGATGAGCGCCACACACTGCTGAATACCATTATTTATTTTCTCATTCCAGTAATAACTTGGCATCATACAAATTTAACCAATTATTTTGTGTTCTGAAACCCTCGTCTGTCTGTCCGTCTGTGTCAGTCAGTCAGTCAGTCAGTCAGTCAATTATTTTGTTGTTTTGAGTGAGCACCCTGGATTTATTTGTTCCATCCTTTCTGAGAGACTCATATCTGCTGTTACACAGTAGGCTAATAGTCTGTAGTGATTCCATACGAAACCAGGACCAAAAAAAGACCATGATTTGGGAGAAAAACATTTAACCCTGGAAAGAAACAGACCATGCGCAACAAAATCATCGTTTTAAAATGCTTCCATTATATCTAAATGCTATGATTTTAAAGTGCACATCAATCAAGGTAAAATCTAATATTTTGGTAATGCCTCTGACAGGTGTGCCATTTGATCTCTCCTGCAGTGTGCCATTATCCAAATGGAAGGGGAGCCCACAAACAGCTGTCGGTCTGTGTCCCAAATGGCTGTTCTGTGTTTTATGAGGAAGAGAGGAAGAGAGGATGCAGGGTGCATTTCCTGTATCCTCTTCCCTCCCGCTTCCTTCTTTCTCCTACCTCTCTCTCCCCTCTCCCCCTCTCTCCCCCATCTCTATCCCTTTCTCCTACCTCTCTCTCCCCTCTCCCCCTCTCTCCCCCATCTCTATCCCTTTCTCCTACCTCTCTCTCCCCTCTCTCCCCCTCTCCCCCCCTCTCTATCCCTTTCTCTCTCCCCCTCTATCCCTTTCTCTCTCCCTCTCTATTTCCCTTTCTCTCTCCCCCTCTCTCCCCCCTCTCTCTCCCCCTCTCTCCCCGCTCTCTATCCCTTTCTCTCTCCCCCTCTCCCCCTCTCTATCCCTTTCTCTCTCCCCCTCTCCCCCCCTCTCTATCCCCTTTCTCTCTCCCCCTCTCCCCCCTCTCTATCCCTTTCTCTCTCCCCCTCTCCCCTTTCTCTCTCCCCCTCTCTCCCCCCTCTCTATCCCTTTCTCTCTCCCCCCTCTCTATCCCTTTCTCTCTCCCCCTCTCCCCCTCTCCCCCCTCTCTCTATCCCTTTCTCTCTCCCCCCTCTCTCCCCCTCTCTATCCCTTTCTCTCCCCCCCCTCTCCCCCCTCTCTATCCCTTTCTCTCTCCCCCTCTCTCTCCCCCCTCTCTATCCCTTTCTCTCTCCCCCCTCTCTATCCCTTTCTCTCTCCCCCCCCCCTCCCCCCTCTCCCCCCTCTCTATCCCTTTCTCTCTCCCCCTCTCTCCCCCTCTCTATCCCTTTCTCTCTCCCCCTCTCTCCCCCCTCTCTATCCCTTTCTCTCTCCCCCTCTCCCCCTTTCTCTCTCCCCCTCTCTCTCCCCCCTCTCTATCCCTTTCTCTCTCCCCCCTCTCTATCCCTTTCTCCTCTCCCCCCCTCCCCCTCTCCCCCCTCTCTATCCCTTTCTCTCTCCCCCCTCTCTATCCCTTTCTCTCCCCCCCCTCTCCCTCTCTCTCTCTGTCTCTCAGTGGGGCTGATTGGTTAGCTGCTGTATACAAAAGGGGGTTTGTTACATCAAATGTTTCCTCTCTTAATGAGTGATGGTGTTCAGCTCATTTTATATTCTGCACTGATATCTCGCCAGGAGACTGTGCTTCAAAGCAACAGCTTGCTTGTAAAGAGGAGAGGAGAGGGTTAGCTGCTTAGAAAATACAGGTTGATTTATTCTCCCTGACAGAGAGGGCTAAGCTCCCGAACGTTCCTCACCAAGATCTGCTCTGTCTGCCTGTCTATCTGTCTGCCTGTCTATCTGTCTGCCTGTCTATCTGTCTGCCTGTTCAAAGCAAAGCTCCTCAGTGACCAAGCCCTGTACAGATAGACAGGCAGACAGATAGATAGACAGGCAGACAGATAGACAGGCAGACAGATAGACAGGCAGACAGATAGACAGGCAGACAGATAGACAGGCAGACAGATAGACAGGCAGACAGATAGACAGGCAGACAGATAGACAGGCAGACAGATAGACAGACGCAGAGAGAGAGACAGAAAGACAAACAGACAGAGACAGACAGACAGACAGAGATAATGAGGGAAGCTGTGATATTACAGATAGCTGTTACATGTAGACATGTTTAGGAAACAATCTAATCGGCCAATCTTCTAATCATTCAATCTAATTTAAATGCATCAAGCAGGATGGATTAGATGGAGCAGGTGTGTTTGGTAGGAACTGAAGGCGTCTTTCATATGAACTGAGCAGGTTTCATGCTCTGCCTCTCTCCCTTCATTTCTCCTCTACCTCTCTCCCCCCCCTCTCCTTCTCTACCTCTCTCCCCCCTCTCCTTCTCTACCTCTCTCCCCCTCTCCTTCTCTACCTCTCTCCCCCTCTCTACCTCTCTTCCCCCTCTCCTTCTCTACCTCTCTCCCCCCTCTCCTTCTCTACCTCTCTTCCCCCTCTCCTTCTCTACCTCTCTCCCCCCCTCTCCTTCTCTACCTCTCTCCCCCCTCTCCTTCTCTACCTCTCTCCCCCCCTCTCCTTCTCTACCTCTCTCCCCCCTCTCCTTCTCTACCCTCTCTCCCCCCTCTCCTTCTCTACCTCTCTCCCCCCTCTCCTTCTCTACCTCTCTCTCCCCCCTCTCCTTCTCTACCTCTCTCCCCCCTCTCCTTCTCTACCTCTCTCCCCCCTCTCCTTCTCTACCTCTCTTCCCCCTCTCCTTCTCTAAGCTGAGATGGATGGATGGCCCAGTGGATTAGAGAGCTGACAGACCAATAGACAACCTTTCAGCCAGAGATCAGAAGATAAACATAGAGATGGCCTAGAGTGTGCCCAGCAGGGTCTAATGCCAAAGTAACTAATGTAGTCTGATATCGATCCAACAGTTTCAGTCCTGGCTGAGTTTCTCTTTAACGCTGCCCACCCCACGACCGTTCTCAGGCCTGGCTAAGTTTCTCTTTAAAGCTGCCCACCCCACGACCGTTCTCAGGCCTGGCTGAGTTTCTCTTTAAAGCTGCCCACCCCACGACCGTTCTCAGGCCTGGCTGAGTTTCTCTTTAAAGCTGCCCACCCCACGACCGTTCTCAGGCCTGGCTGAGTTTCTCTTTAAAGCTGCCCACCCCACGACCGTTCTCAGGCCTGGCTGAGTTTCTCTTTAAAGCTGCCCACCCCACGACCGTTCTCAGGCCTGGCTGAGTTTCTCTTTAAAGCTGCCCACCCACTGACCGTTCTCAGAAAGACAGAGTCAGCCAAAGCAAACACCCCCACCTGTAAGCTCCCCCGCCTCGCTTCCACTGTCAATTGATATGTGTGTTTGTGAGTAGAGAGAGAGAGGGAGAGAGAGACAGAGAGACAGACGTTGACCAGTGACGTCCCTTGCTAACCACAGAGATGGTCATACTGATAAAGGATACTTTATTTTTGCTTCTAGCTGCTTCGATCAATGACACTACCTATTGGGTGTGTGTGTCACACTCAACAGCACAATCACGCTTTGGATCCAGCTTCCTGAGGAGGAAAGGATTGTTTATTTATATATTAAACATCCACACACACGCTAGCACACGCACTCTACACACACGCTAGCACACGCACTCTACACACACGCTAGCACACGCACTCTACACACACGCTAGCACACGCACTCTACACACACGCTAGCACACGCACTCTACACACACGCTAGCACACGCACTCTACACACACGCTAGCACACACGCACTCTACACACACGCTAGCACACGCACTCTACACACACGCTAGCACACGCACTCTACACACACGCTAGCACACGCACTCTACACACATGTACATTGTAATATTGTTGTACGGTGGTGTTATACATTTTGTATTGTAGGTATGTAGTGGTGTAATGTTATTTTTGATTTTTTATGTGATGTAAGTGCCTTAACCCCTTATTCACTAAACAGTCTCCATATATACTTCCATAAATGTTTCTGACTGGTACCGGGGGACCTTCAGACGAGTCTTGTGAGGCCTGTGGGGAACCTAGAGCAAAACAACCGACATGTACTGGAAAGTCTCACCTTTCCACAGATGGGTCGTATTAGTGTGTAGCCCAAACCGTTCGGACGCTACAGACAGAAGTTGGCAGATTGGCTGTACCGACTTCAGACGAGTCCCAAGACGCTTGTGGGTCGCAAAACAGTGAACACCATCGGGTTCGTGAGAGTCTCATCTTTCCATAGAGGGGTCATGATAGTTTGTAGGCCAAACCGTTCGGACGCTACAGACGATTTTGTGAGAAGACTGGTTTTCGCGATGTCTCCTGGTCTGACAAACACCGCTCTGTCACCTTTCACCACAGATGTGGAAGTGTTACATCGGCGGATGTTGTGGATTAAAACGCATCCAATGCAATAAAAACAGATATCTCTAGCTTAAACTGATGGATTTTTATGGGGATTTTTTTATAATGCTAATCCGATTTCCACGCAGGCATCGACCTTAGGGGGATAATGTGTTTGGACCCCAGGAAGTGCCTTAATGTGTTTGGACCCCAGGAAGTGCCTTAATGTGTTTGGACCCCAGGAAGTGCCTTAATATGTTTGGACCCCAGGAATTGCCTTAATGTGTTTGGACCCCAGGAAGTGCCTTAATGTGTTTGGACCCCAGGAAGTGCCTTAATATGTTTGGACCCCAGGAAGTGCCTTAATGTGTTTGGACCCCAGGAAGTGCCTTAATGTGTTTGGACCCCAGGAAGTGCCTTAATGTGTTTGGACCCCAGGAAGTGCCTTAATGTGTTTGGACCCCAGGAAGTGCCTTAATGTGTTTGGACCCCCAGGAAGTGCCTTAATGTGTTTGGACCCCAGGAAGTGCTTTAATGTGTTTGGACCCCAGGAAGTGCCTTAATGTGTTTGGACCCCAGGAAGTGCCTTAATGTGTTTGGACCCCAGGAAGTGCCTTAATGTGTTTGGACCCCAGGAAGTGCCTTAATGTGTTTGGACCCCAGGAAGTGCCTTAATGTGTTTGGACCCCAGGAAGTGCCTTAATGTGTTTGGAGCCCAGGAAGTGCCTTAATGTGTTTGGAGCCCAGGAAGTGCCTTAATGTGTTTGGACCCCAGGAAGTGCCTTAATGTGTTTGGACCCCAGGAAGTGCCTTAATGTGTTTGGACCCCCAGGAAGTGCCTTAATGTGTTTGGACCCCAGGAAGTGCCTTAATGTGTTTGGACCCCAGGAAGTGCCTTAATGTGTTTGGACCCCAGGAAGTGCCTTAATGTGTTTGGACCCCAGGAAGTGCCTTAATGTGTTTGGACCCCAGGAAGTGCCTTAATGTGTTTGGACCCCAGGAAGTGCCTTAATGTGTTTGGACCCCAGGAAGTGCCTTAATGTGTTTGGACCCCCGGAAGTGCCTTAATATGTTTGGAGCCCAGGAAGTGCCTTACATTTATTTATTTATTTTTACATTTTAGTCATTTAGCAGACGTTCTTATCCAGAGCGTCTTACAGTTAGTGAGAGCATTATAAAAAAAAAAAAAAATCATACTCTAATGTGCTTGGACCCCAGGGAGAGTAGGAAGAGTAGCTGCCAATGGTAATGGGGATCCAAATGTGATTTATTTGACAGGGACCACATACAATTATAACGTAAATCTCACAATACATTTGATGCATTATGATAGATGTAGCTAAACAGTTATGTTACATCTACTGGCCTTTTTCTTATCTGTGTCACTGTGTGAAGATCATCTAGATCAGCCTCGTCACCTCCACTTAAAATGGGCAATCTGCAGTTGCTACATCCATTGTTGGAGTTATAAATGAATTATATGAGCTTAGTTCAACATTCGTACCCCATCAGAACCCAAAATATATAAGCTTGTATTACTCCAATGTCTGTAAACACATATTGATACAACAGTAGCTAGGATGGGGAGAAGTCTGTCTATAATAAAGCGCTGCTCTACCTTCTTAACAGCACCATCAACAAGGCAGGTCCTACAGGCCCTAGTTTTGTCACACCTGGACTACTGTTCAGTCGTGTGGTCAGATGCCACAAGGAGGGACTTGGGAAAATTGCAATTGGCTCAGAAAAGGGCAGCACGGCTGGCCCTTGGATGTACACAGAGTGGTCCTCTGTAGCTCAGCTGGTAGAGCACGGCGCTTGTAACGCCAAGGTAGTGGGTTCGATCCCCGGGACCACCCATACACAAAAATGTATGCACGCATGACTGTAAGTCGCTTTGGATAAAAGCGTCTGCAAAATGGCATATTATTATTATAGCTAACATTAATTATATGCATGTCAATCTCTCCTGGCTCAAAGTGGAGGAGAGATTGACTTCATCACTAAAAATTGTCAAATACTCCAGCCACCCTAGTCATAGACTGTTCTCTCTGCTACCGCACGGCAAGCGGTACCGGAGCGCCAAGTCTAGGTCCAAAAGGCTTCTCAACAGCTACTACCCCCAAGCCATAAGACTCCTGAACAGCTAATCATGGCTACCCGGACTATTTGCACTGCCCCCCCACCCCAACCCCCTCTTTTACGCTGCTGCTACTCTGTTGATTATTTACAGTGGGGAAAAAAAGTATTTAGTCAGCCACCAATTGTGCAAGTTCTCCCACTTAAAAAGATGAGAGAGGCCTGTAATTTTCATCATAGGTACACGTCAACTATGACAGACAAATTGAGATTTTTTTTCTCCAGAAAATCACATTGTAGGATTTTTAATGAATTTATTTGCAAATTATGGTGGAAAATAAGTATTTGGTCACCTACAAACAAGCAAGATTTCTGGCTCTCACAGACCTATAGCTTCTTCTTTAAGAGGCTCCTCTGTCCTCCACTCGTTACCTGTATTAATGGCACCTGTTTGAACTTGTTATCAGTATAAAAGACACCTGTCCACAACCTCAAACAGTCACACTCCAAACTCCACTATGGCCAAGACCAAAGAGCTGTCAAAGGACACCAGAAACAAAATTGTAGACCTGCACCAGGCTGGGAAGACTGAATCTGCAATAGGCAAGCAGCTTGGTTTGAAGAAATCAACTGTGGGAGCAATTATTAGGAAATGGAAGACATACAAGACCACTGATAATCTCCCTCGATCTGGGGCTCCATGCAAGATCTCACCCCGTGGGGTCAAAATGATCACAAGAACGGTGAGCAAAAATGCCAGAAACACACGGGGGGACCTAGTGAATGACCTGCAGAGAGCTGGGACCAAAGTAACAAAGCCTACCATCAGTAACACACTACGCCGCCAGGGACTCAAATCCTGCAGTGCCAGACGTGTCCCCCCTGCTTAAGCCAGTACATGTCCAGGCCCGTCTGAAGTTTGCTAGAGTGCATTTGGATGATCCAGAAGAGGATTGGGAGAATGTCATATGGTCAGATGAAACCAAAATAGAACTTTTTGGTAAAACCTCAACTCGTCGTGTTTGGAGGACAAAGAATGCTGAGTTGCATCCAAAGAACACCATACCTACTGTGAAGCATGGGGGTGGAAACATCATGCTTTGGGGCTGTTTTTCTGCAAAGGGACCAGGACGACTGATCAGTGTAAAGGAAAGAATGAATGGGGCCATGTATCGTGAGATTTTGAGTGAAAACCTCCTTCCATCAGCAAGGGCATTGAAGATGAAACGTGGCTGGGTCTTTCAGCATGACAATGATAACGGATTGAATACATTTGTAGGTGCAACAGTTTTTATTACATTCATAATTTAGCACTCTCACTTTCTCACGTGCACATTTCTGTCCGTTAAGAACCTTTTTGTTGCATTTCTGACAATGCTAATATTTATTTTTCTGCCAAAACTTAGTTCTAACACCGGGTCGGTTGCTCAGCAACAACACAGCTGCTTGAACCAGGCTGCCAGTCCATATGAAGTCTATGGAACAAACCTAGGCTACTGCATATGGCTAACTATATGGTGGGATTCAAGCTGAGGTTAATCAATAAATACAAACAGATATTTTGATTAGCTTTGTAACTAGCTAGCTAACGTGACCTAGCTAACTTTAGCTTGCTTGTACAAAGTCTAGCAGCTAGCTGACTTTGAAAAGGCATTTGATAAAGTACGTCTGAAATGTCTATATAAATGCCTGGAATATTTCAATTTTGGAGAATCTCTTATACAATGGTTTAAAGTTATGTATTGTAACCTTTGGTGTAAAATAGTAAATAATGGCTACTTCTCAGAAAGTATTAAACTGTCAAGAGGAGTAAAACAAGGTTGTCCACTATCGGCATATCTATTTATTATGGCCATCGAAATGTTAGCTATTAAAATCAGATTCAACAATAATATGAAGGGGCTAGAAATCCAGGGCTTAACAACAAAGGTGTTATTGTACACTGATGATTAATGTTTTCTTTTAAATCCACAATTTGGATCCCTCCACAGCCTCATAATGGATCTAGATACTTTTTCTAACCTCTCTGGATTACAACCAAATTATGATAAGTGTACTATATTACGTATTGGATCACTAAAATATACAACTTTTACATTACCGTGTAGTTTACCAATAGAATGGTCTGACGGTGAAGGGGACATACTCGGTATTCATATCCCGAAATAAAAAAATTATCTCACTACAATAAATGTTAATAGGAAGTTAGCAAAAATAGATAGGATCTTGCTACCATGGAAAGGAAAAAATCACTACCATGTCTTTGTGAAAAAGTCACCCTGATTAACTCTTTAGTCATGGGAGGGGTTGAGGTTAGCTGAAGGATGGGATTAAAAACAAACAAAAGATAACTATTGTAAAATACATTGTGTCCGTAAAATGTATATAGTATGTATAAGCTGGAAGTAGAAACCAAAGTGTTGTCCATTAGAAATGAAAACACTAGCTGGTTGACAGAGCGCTGAGCCATCTCTATGGGCCTGTTGATGTCCTCCTCCCACTGGGCCATCTCTATGGGCCTGTTGATGTCCTCCTCCCACTGGCCATCTCTATGGGCCTGTTTGATGTCCTCCTCCCACTGGGCCATCTCTATGGGCCTGTTGATGTCCTCCTCCCACTGGGCCATCTCTATGGGCCTGTTGATGTCCTCCTCCCACTGGGCCATCTCTATGGGCCTGTTGATGTCCTCCTCCCACTGGGCCATCTCTATGGGCCTGTTGATGTCCTCCTCCCACTGGGCCATCTCTATGGGCCTGTTGATGTCCTCCTCCCACTGGGCCATCTCTATGGGCTTGTTGATGTCCTCCTCCCACTGGGCCATCTCTATGGGCCTGTTGATGTCCTCCTCCCACTGGGCCATCTCTATGGGCTTGTTGATGTCCTCCTCCCGCTGGGCCATCTCTATGGGCTTGTTGATGTCCTCCTCCCGCTGGGCCATCTCTATGGGCCTGTTGATGTCCTCCTCCCACTGGGCCATCTCTATGGGCTTGTTGATGTCCTCCTCCCGCTGGGCCATCTCTATGGGCCTGTTGATGTCCTCCTCCCACTGGGCCATCTCTATGGGCTTGTTGATGTCCTCCTCCCGCTGGGCCATCTCTATGGGCCTGTTGATGTCCTCCTCCCACTGGAACATCCAACTCCTCCACTGTGTGATGTCAGACTAGTCCACCATTATCTCTGAGAACATTCGGATGACTTCCTCCAAATCTGCTCTCATCTGACGCACCATCTCTGTATGTCCCAAGTCGTTTCCACCGACGTGGATGATTATGATATTTTCACGATCACACCTCACCTTGGCCAGAGATAATATTTCAGAACCCTTCCATTGAGAACAGCTCATCCATATTTTGCTCTCCTCTAGTCATCCAGCCAGCTACATTGTGTAATCTCTCCTGTAGTCATCCAGCCAGCTACATTGTGTAATCTCTCCTGTAGTCATCTAGCCAGCTACATTGTGTAATCTCTCCTGTAGTCATCTAGCCAGCTACATTGTGTAATCTCTCCTGTAGTCATCTAGCCAGCTACATTGTGTAATCTCTCCTGTAGTCATCTAGCCAGCTACATTGTGTAATCTCTCCTGTAGTCATCTAGCCAGCTACATTGTGTAATCTCTCCTGTAGTCATCTAACCAGCTACATTGTGTAATCTCTCCTGTAGTCATCTAGCCAGCTACATTGTGTAATCTCTCCTGTAGTCATCTAACCAGCTACATTGTGTAATCTCTCCTGTAGTCATCTAGCCAGCTACATTGTGTAATCTCTCCTGTAGTCATCTAGCCAGCTACATTGTGTAATCTCTCCTGTAGTCCATCTAGCCAGCTACATTGTGTAATCTCTCCTGTAGTCTTCCAGCCAGCTACATTGTGTAATCTCTCCTGTAGTCATCTAACCAGCTACATTGTGTAATCTCTCCTGTAGTCATCTAGCCAGCTACATTGTGTAATCTCTCCTGTAGTCATCTAGCCAGCTACATTGTGTAATCTCTCCTGTAGTCATCTAGCCAGCTACATTGTGTAATCTCTCCTGTAGTCTTCCAGCCAGCTACATTGTGTAATCTCTCCTGTAGTCATCTAACCAGCTACATTGTGTAATCTCTCCTGTAGTCATCTAGCCAGCTACATTGTTTAATCTCTCCTGTTGTCATCCAGTCAGCTACATTGTGTAATCTCTCCTGTAGTCATCTAGCCAGCTACATTGTGTAATCTCTCCTGTAGTCATCCAGCCAGCTACATTGTGTAATCTCTCCTGTAGTCATCTAGCCAGCTACATTGTGTAATCTCTCCTGTAGTCATCCAGTCAGCTACATTGTGTAATCTCTCCTGTAGTCATCTAGCCAGCTACATTGTGTAATATCTCCTGTAGTCATCTAGCCAGCTACATTGTGTAATCTTTCCTGTAGTCATCCAGTCAGCTACATTGTGTAATCTCTCCTGTAGTCATCTAGCCAGCTACATTGTGTAATATCTCCTGTAGTCATCTAGCCAGCTACATTGTGTAATCTCTCCTGTAGTCATCCAGTCAGCTACATTGTGTAATCTCTCCTGTAGTCATCTAGCTAGCTACATTGTGTAATCTCTCCTGTAGTCCTCCAGTCAGCTACATTGTGTAATCTCTCCTGTAGTCATCTAGCCAGCTACATTGTGTAATCTCTCCTGTAGTCATCTAGCCAGCTACATTGTGTAATCTCTCCTGTAGTCATCCAGCCAGCTACATTGTGTAATCACTCCTGTAGTCATCTAGCCAGCTACATTGTGTAATCTCTCCTGTAGTCATCTAACCAGCTACATTGTGTAATCTCTCCTGTAGTCATCTAGCCAGCTACATTGTGTAATCTCTCCTGTAGTCATCTAACCAGCTACATTGTGTAATCTCTCCTGTAGTCATCTAGCCAGCTACATTGTGTAATCTCTCCTGTAGTCATCTAGCCAGCTACATTGTGTAATCTCTCCTGTAGTCATCTAGCCAGCTACATTGTGTAATCTCTCCTGTAGTCTTCCAGCCAGCTACATTGTGTAATCTCTCCTGTAGTCATCTAACCAGCTACATTGTGTAATCTCTCCTGTAGTCATCTAGCCAGCTACATTGTGTAATCTCTCCTGTAGTCATCTAGCCAGCTACATTGTGTAATCTCTCCTGTAGTCATCTAGCCAGCTACATTGTGTAATCTCTCCTGTAGTCTTCCAGCCAGCTACATTGTGTAATCTCTCCTGTAGTCATCTAACCAGCTACATTGTGTAATCTCTCCTGTAGTCATCTAGCCAGCTACATTGTTTAATCTCTCCTGTTGTCATCCAGTCAGCTACATTGTGTAATCTCTCCTGTAGTCATCTAGCCAGCTACATTGTGTAATCTCTCCTGTAGTCATCCAGCCAGCTACATTGTGTAATCTCTCCTGTAGTCATCTAGCCAGCTACATTGTGTAATCTCTCCTGTAGTCATCCAGTCAGCTACATTGTGTAATCTCTCCTGTAGTCATCTAGCCAGCTACATTGTGTAATATCTCCTGTAGTCATCTAGCCCCGCTACATTGTGTAATCTTTCCTGTAGTCATCCAGTCAGCTACATTGTGTAATCTCTCCTGTAGTCATCTAGCCAGCTACATTGTGTAATATCTCCTGTAGTCATTTAGCCAGCTACATTGTGTAATCTCTCCTGTAGTCATCCAGTCAGCTACATTGTGTAATCTCTCCTGTAGTCATCTAGCTAGCTACATTGTGTAATCTCTCCTGTAGTCCTCCAGTCAGCTACATTGTGTAATCTCTCCTGTAGTCATCTAGCCAGCTACATTGTGTAATCTCTCCTGTAGTCATCTAGCCAGCTACATTGTGTAATCTCTCCTGTAGTCATCCAGCCAGCTACATTGTGTAATCACTCCTGTAGTCATCTAGCCAGCTACATTGTGTAATCTCTCCTGTAGTCATCTAGCCAGCTACATTGTGTAATCTCTCCTGTAGTCCTCCAGTCAGCTACATTGTGTAATCTCTCCTGTAGTCATCTAGCCAGCTACATTGTGTAATCTCTCCTGTAGTCATCCAGCCAGCTACATTGTGTAATCACTCCTGTAGTCATCTAGCCAGCTACATTGTGTAATCTCTCCTGTAGTCATCTAGCCAGCTACATTGTGTAATCTCTCCTGTAGTCCTCCAGTCAGCTACATTGTGTAATCTCTCCTGTAGTCATCTAGCCAGCTACATTGTGTAATCTCTCCTGTAGTCATCTAGCCAGCTACATTTTGTAATCTCTCCTGTAGTCATCTAGCCAGCTACATTTTGTAATCTCTCCTGTAGTCATCTAGCCAGCTACATTGTGTAATCTCTCCTGTAGTCATCCAGCCAGCTACATTGTGTAATCTCTCCTGTAGTCATCTAGCCAGCTACATTGTGTAATCTCTCCTGTAGTCATCTAACCAGCTACATTGTGTAATCTCTCCTGTAGTAATCCAGCCAGCTACATTGTGTAATCTCTCCTGTAGTCATCTAGCCAGCTACATTGTGTAATCTCTCCTGTAGTCATCCAGCCAGCTACATTGTGTAATCTCTCCTGTAGTCATCTAGCCAGCTACATTGTGTAATCTCTCCTGTAGTCATCTAGCCAGCTACATTGTGTAATATCTCCTGTAGTCATCTAACCAGCTACATTTTGTAATCTCTCCTGTAGTCATCTAGCCAGCTACATTTTGTAATCTCTCCTGTAGTCATCTAGCCAGCTACATTGTGTAATCTCTCCTGTAGTCATCCAGCCAGCTACATTGTGTAATCTCTCCTGTAGTCATCTAGCCAGCTACATTGTGTAATCTCTCCTGTAGTCATCTAACCAGCTACATTGTGTAATCTCTCCTGTAGTAATCCAGCCAGCTACATTGTGTAATCTCTCCTGTAGTCATCTAGCCAGCTACATTGTGTAATCTCTCCTGTAGTCATCCAGCCAGCTACATTGTGTAATCTCTCCTGTAGTCATCTAGCCAGCTACATTGTGTAATCTCTCCTGTAGTCATCTAGCCAGCTACATTGTGTAATCTCTCCTGTAGTCATCTAGCCAGCTACATTGTGTAATATCTCCTGTAGTCATCTAACCAGCTACATTGTGTAATCTCTCCTGTAGTCATCCAGCCAGCTACATTGTGTAATCTCTCCTGTAGTCATCTAGCCAGCTACATTGTGTAATCTCTCCTGTAGTCATCTAGCCAGCTACATTGTGTAATCTCTCCTGTAGTCATCTAGGCAGCTACAAGGTGATTATGCAACATTATTATACAACATTACAACGAACAATAAGGCCAGAGGGGGTGTGGTATATGGCCAATATACCACGGCTAAGAGCTGTTCTTAGCCGTGATATATTGGCCATATACCAAAAACCCCAAAGGTGCCTTATTGCTATTATAAACTGTTTGCCAACATAATTAGAACAGTACAATGTAATGTTTTGCATACCCGTATACATAATTTTAATAGCAGGACACTGTGAAGTCCATTATCCCTCTGAAGAGTATGAATTAGGCTGTTTGAGAAGGTTTGAATCCTATGCAACCTCCTTTGTTTTTTCAGCTTCAGACCAACGCCTGCTTCTCACTTCATTTTTAGTTTTTGAAGCGCCTCAAAACATGGTTTAGTAATTTATGCTTTCTCCTGTGTGCTCTTTCTGTTGGGGAGAGATACATTGACTGTAATCAAACGTGTAGGCCTACATAGAGAATGCGTTTATTTTAATGTGTTGCAGTGCTGCTGCAGGACAGTAAATGGTACCTATTATATACAGTATATATATATACTGTATAGGGCACTGTATGTGCTCTGGTTAAAAGTAGAGCATTATAAAGGGAAAAGGGTGTCATTTGGGACTCAACGTGACAGAGTGTTCCTCCAGAGGCCTCACAGAGAGCTGCTGCTACAACTCTCCAGATGCATTATTCCCATTAAGCCTGGGATTGACTCACTCACAGCCTCATAGCAGCGAGAGGAGGAGGGTGAAGAAGAGCCTCACAGAGAGGAGCTGGGAGGATGAGGAGGACAGGAGGAGGAGGAAGAGGGGAGCTGCAACATCTCTCCCTGTCTCTCCTCCTTCTCTTCCCTCCATCTCTCCCTCTCTCTCCTTCTCTCTCTCTCTCTCCTTCTCTCTCTCTCTCTCTCTCCCTCTCTCTCTCTCTCTCTCTCTCTCTCTCTCTCTCTCTCCCTCTCTCTCTCTCCTCTCCTTCTCTCTCTCTCTCCCTCTCTCCTCTCTTCTCTCTCTCTCTCTCTCTCTCTCTCTCTCTCTCTCTCTCTCCTCTCTCTCTCTTCTCTTCTCTCTCTCTCTCTCTCTCTCTTCTCTTCTCTCTCTCTCTCTCTCTCTCTCTCTCCTTCTCTTCTCTCTCTCTCTCTCTCTCTCTCTCTCTCTCCTTCTCTCTCTCTCTCTCTCCCTCTCCCTCATCCTTCTCTTCCCTCCATCTCTCTCTCTCTCTCCTCCTCCTTCATCTCTCCAGACTCCAGGGCCCATGTTCCCTTCTCAGAGTAGCTCTGTCCCCCTATGGGAGCTAGCTGGTCTCTGGGAAGGCAGGCATCAGTCATCATGAATGGTTAGAGGGATATATATTGCCTTCGGAAATTATTCAGATCCCTTGACTTTTTCCACATTTTGTTACGTTAGAGCCGTATTCTAAAATTGATTAAATCGTTTTTTTCCTCATCAATCTACACACAACTCCCATCATGAAAAAGCAAAAACAGGTTTGTATAAATCTTTGCACATTTATGAAAAATATAAAACTGAAATATGACATTTACATAAGTATTCAGACCCTTTACTCAGTACTTTGTTGAAGCACCTTTGGAAGCGATTACAGCCTCGAGTCTTCTTGGGTATGACGCTACAAGCTTGGCACACCTGTATTTGGGGATGTTTTCCCATTCTTCTCTGCAGATCCTCTCAAGCTCTGTCAGGTTGGATGGGGAGCGTCGCTGCACAGCTATTTTCAGGTCTCTCCAGAGATGTTTGATCAGGTTCAAGTCCGGGCTCTGGCCGGGCCACTCAAGGACATTCAGAGACTTGTCCCGAAGCCACTCCTGCGTTGTCTTGGCTGTGTGCTTAGGGACGTTGTCCTGTTGGAAGATAAAATATATTTTGATTTGTTTTACACACTTTTTTGGTTACTACATGATTCCATATGTGTTACTTCATAGTTTTGATGTCTTCACTATTATTCTACAATATAAAAAAATATAAAAAATAACGAAAATCCCTTGAATGAGTAGGTGTGTCCAAACTTTTGACTGGTACTGTATATATATTTAATTAATTAATAGTTTATAATTAATGAGGCAGGCATCATGCATGGCTATAGGGATATATACAGTGCCTTCAGAAAGTATTCACACCCCTTGACTTTTTCCACAGTTTGTTGTGTTACAGCCTGAATTTAAAATGGATTATGTTTATTATGTTTAGATTTTTTGGTCACTGGTCTACAAGCAATACCCCATAATGTCAAAGTGGAATTATGTTTTTAGAAATGTTGACAATTAATAAAAAATGAAAAACTGAAATGTATTCAACCCCTTTTGTTATGGCAAGCCTAAATAAGTTCAGGAGTAAACATTTGCTTAACAAGTCACATAATAAGTTGCATGGATTCACTCTGTGAGCATTAATAGTGTTTAACATTATTTTATTATGACTACCTCATCTCTGTACCCCACACATACAATTATCTTTAACGTCCCTCAGTTGAGCAGTGAATTTCAAACACAGATTCAACGACAAAGACCAGGGAGGTTATCCAATGCCTCGTAAAGAAGGGCACCTATTGGTAGATGGGTAAAAAAAGGAAAACGTCCTTGGTTTTTGGGATTTCACCATGAGGCCAATGGTGACAAAGTCTAATGGCTGTGATAGGAGAATGCTGCGGATGGATCAACAACATTGTAGTTACTCCAAAATACTAACCTAATTGACAGAGTTAAAAGAAGGAAACCTGTACAGAATAAAAATATTCCAAAACATGCATCCTGTTTGCAACAAGACACTAAAGTAATACAAATAAAAATGTGGCAAAGGAATTCACTTTTTGTCCTGAATATAAATTGTTACGTTTGGGGCAAATCTAATACAACACATTACTGACTACCACTCTCCATATTTTCACGCATAGTGGTGTCTGCATTATGTTATGGGTATGCTTGTAATCGTTAAGGACTGGGGAGTTTTTCAAAAGAAACGGAATGGAGCTAAGCACAGGCAAAATCCTGGAGGAAAACCTGGTTCAGTCTTCTTTTCACAAGACACTGGGAGATGAATTCACCTTTCAGCAGGACAATAACCTAAAACACAATTCCAAATCTACACTGGAGTTGCTTACCAAGAAGACAGTGAATGTTCCTGAGTGGACTAGTTACGGTTTCACTTAAATTAATTTTTTTAAAGAATAATCGGCAAATGTTGCACAATCCAGGTGTTTAAAGCTCTTAGAGACTTTACCCAGAAAAACTCACAGCTGTAATCGCTGCCAAAGGTGCTTCTACAAAGGACTGACTCAGGGATGTGAATCCTTATGTAGATGAGACTGACCACCTCTTATATATACTGTATAAATGGCGCCAGGCCAAGTCTCAGTGAACCCACTCTGGACCAGGTACCAGCAGTTACGTCATGGTCGAATGGTGAAGTTGATAGTGGTGTGTGTGTGTGTAGGAGGAGGGGGAATCCTGCCTGCCCTTATCTATCTCAAGCATGATCCCATAGAGTCCATCAGGATACTGAGGGAGGCTTTAAATACACAGACTTTTCATTTTTTTCTTCTCAGTTGATTTTCTGATTATGTTCTGCATTGTTCCCACCAATCCTAACCATGGTGTGACCACGGGTCAGGCATGTTCTTCTGTCCCAGACGGCACCGGTTCCCTATACAGGATAGTGCACTACTTTAGACCAGAGCCCAATGCGTGCCCTGATCAGAAGTAGTGCACCTTAAAAGAGATAGGGTGCCGTTTGGGACTCGTTCTAGTTTGTTCTGGTTTCTATGTCAGCATTGTTAGAGCTGGATCCTGGAACAGAAAGATCATCATAGACAGGACTGACTGAACACATCATAGTCAGGACTGACTGACTGACTGACTGACTGAACACATCGTAGACAGGACTGACTGAACACATCGTAGACAGGACTGACTGACTGACTGAACACATCGTAGACAGGACTGACTGACTGACTGACTGACCACATCATAGACAGGACTGACTGACTGACTGAACACATCATAAACAGGACTGACTGAACACATCATAAACAGGACTGACTGAACACATCATAAACAGGACTGACTGACTGACTGACTGACTGAACACATCATAGACAGGACTGACTGACTGACTGACTGACTGAACACATCGTAGACAAGACTGACTGACAGCCAGAACACATCGTAGACATGATGATACCAAGGCCTTTGTGTATGCCAGAACGGCTCATAGGGCAGGAGGCAGCTGAATGTTCAAGTACACACTACCCTTACCCTTAATCTATCTGTCTGATCAGAGGTGCATCAGGTCCCATCTTTACAGTCTGTGGTATGACTCGGCAAGGGATTGAACTCACAACCCTCCAATCTCAGGGCGGACACTGTAAACACAAGGGCACTGTAAACACAAGGGCTCTGTAAACACAAGGGCACTGTAAACACAAGGGCTCTGTAAACACAAGGGCACTGTAAACACAAGGGCTCTGTAAACACAAGGGCACTGTAAACACAAGGGCACTGTAAACACAAGGGCACTGTAAACACAAGGGCACTGTAAACACAAGGGCACTGTAAACACAAGGGCACTGTAAACACAAGGGCTCTGTAAACACAAGGGCACTGTAAACACAAGGGCACTGTAAACACAAGGGCACTGTAAACACAAGGGCACTGTAAACACAAGGGCACTGTAAACACAAGGGCTCTGTAAACACAAGGGCACTGTAAACACAAGGGCTCTGTAAACACAAGGGCACTGAGTTTCTGCTTGCCAACAGACCTCTTAAAAAAAAATACATTGCTCCTGTTCGCTACTCACACACACACACACACACACACACACACACACACACACACACACACACACACACACACACACACACTACACTACACACACACACACACACTACACACACACACACACACACACACACACACACACACACACACACACACACACACTGCACATACACACACACAGGCACACACACACACACACACACACACACACACACACACACACACACACACACACACACACACACACACACACACACACACTACACACACACACACACTACACACACACACACACACACTGCACATACACACACACACACACACTGCACATACACACACACACACACACACACACACACACACACACACACACACACACACACACACACACACACACACACACACACACACACACACACACACACACACACACACACACTGCACATACATACCCATTCAACCTGCCCAGTTTTAGAGTTGTACTGTACTGTTAGCTGACTTAAAGGGTTGCGCTTCCTTTCCTAATTCATGGAGAAGTGATTTGCAAGGGGAAGAAAGGTCCTAAACGTAAAAGAGGAAGCTTTACATGTTGTGCTCAGCAGGGAATGGAGGGAGCATACAGAGGACAGCAGAGAGAGACAGAGAGAGAGGGGGATAGGACCATGTTTTGAATGAGGCCTGTGTTCCATCCAGTGGTTTGTGTGTGTGTTTCAGTGTGTGTTTTACTGAGTTCCTTCCAGGGGTGACTCCAGTTCCCCATAAAATCATATTTCAGTCCATAGCCCTGTGTTTCTCCAGTGCACCTTGGGATCGCTGCCTGGCTGCCTAGCTGCATGAAAAGAGCTGTGCACCTTGGGATCGCTGCCTGGCTGCCTGGCTGCATGAAAAGAGCTGTGCAAATAAAAGTTCATAACATTTTTTCCAGCTTGTGTGGGAGGGGATCTCAGAACCCTTACACCACTGGTATCATTAGACCTGGGCCTCCAGGGCTGCAGCCCAGAAAGGTTTTTGGTCCATACCCAAACCTTTTGATGGTTAAAGAATTTTGAAATTGCCGGCTATTTGTCTAATATGAGTTTCTATAACGGCACTTCACTTACATGCTAAACCTGTGTGTCTCTAGCCCATTTGATAAACAAACCATTCGCTTATTTGTTCAAAAACAAACACGCTTGTTCAGTCATGTAACCTTATTAGCTAACAACCTGGCAACTGGATAGGCTAAACAATGTTGGTTTAAAATGGCACATGGAGAAAGGGATAGTGAACTCAAAAGTATCCGTTGTATCCTAGTGGGAAAACATGTATTGGGTAGGGTGTAGTCCTGGGTAGATCTAGGCAGTAGGGTGTAGTCCTGGGTAGATCTATGCATTAGGGTGTAGTCCTGGGCATTAGGGTGTAGTCCTGGGTAGATCTAGGCAGTAGGGTGTAGTCCTGGGTAGATCTAGGCAGTAGGGTGTAGTCCTGGGTAGATCTAGGCATTAGGGTGTAGTCCTGGGTAGATCTAGGCATTAGGGTGTAGTCCTGGGTAGATCTAGGCATTAGGGTGTAGTCCTGGGTAGATCTAGGCAGTAGGGTGTAGTCCTGGGTAGATCTAGGCATTAGGGTGTAGTCCTGGGTAGATCTAGGCAGTAGGGTGTAGTCCTGGGTAGATCTAGGCATTAGGGTGTAGTCCTGGGTAGATCTAGGCATTAGGGTGTAGTCCTGGGTAGATATAGGCATTAGGGTGTAGTCCTGGGCATTAGGGTGTAGTCCTGGGTAGATCTAGGCATTGGGGTGTAGTCCTGGGTAGATCTAGGCATTAGGGTGTAGTCCTGGGTAGATCTAGGCATTAGGGTGTAGTCCTGGGCATTAGGGTGTAGTCCTGGGTAGATCTAGGCATTGGGGTGTAGTCCTGGGTAGATCTAGGCATTGGGGTGTAGTCCTGGGTAGATCTAGGCATTAGGGTGTAGTCCTGGGTAGATCTAGGCATTAGGGTGTAGTCCTGGGTAGATCTAGGCATTAGGGTGTAGTCCTGGGCATTAGGGTGTGGTCCTGGGCATTAGGGTGTAGTCCTGGGTAGATCTAGGCATTGGGGTGTAGTCCTGGGTAGATCTAGGCATTGGGGTGTAGTCCTGG
The DNA here is from genome assembly GCA_036851935.1 of Coregonus suidteri. NCBI lineage: Eukaryota > Metazoa > Chordata > Actinopteri > Salmoniformes > Salmonidae > Coregonus > Coregonus suidteri. Next base: position 44,370,219 of record CM072250.1, on the reverse strand, counting down.
GTAGATCTAGGCATTGGGGTGTAGTCCTGGGTAGATCTAGGCATTGGGGTGTAGTCCTGGGTAGATCTAGGCATTAGGGTGTAGTCCTGGGTATATCTAGGCATTAGGGTGTAGTCCTGGGGAGATCTAGGCATTAGGGTGTAGTCCTGGGTAGATCTAGGCATTAGGGTGTAGTCCTGGGTAGATCTAGGCATTAGGGTGTAGTCCTGGGTAGATCTAGGCATTGGGGTGTAGTCCTGGGTAGATCTAGGCATTAGGGTGTAGTCCTGGGTAGATCTAGGCATTAGGGTGTAGTCCTGGTCATTAGGGTGTAGTCCTGGGTAGATCTAGGCATTGGGGTGTAGTCCTGGGTAGATCTAGGCATTAGGGTGTAGTCCTGGGTAGATCTAGGCATTGGGGTGTAGTCCTGGGTAGATCTAGGCATTGGGGGTGTAGTCCTGGGTAGATCTAGGCATTAGGGTGTAGTCCTGGGTAGATCTAGGCATTAGGGTGTAGTCCTGGGTAGATCTAGGCATTAGGGTGTAGTCCTGGGTGGATCTAGACATTAGGGTGTAGTCCTGGGCATTAGGGTGTAGTCCTGGCTAGATCTAGGCATTAGGGTGTAGTCCTGGGTAGATCTAGGCATTGGGGTGTAGTCCTGGGTAGATCTAGGCATTAGGGTGTAGTCCTGGGTAGATCTAGGCATTAGGGTGTAGTCCTGGGTAGATCTAGGCATTAGGGTGTAGTCCTGGGTAGATCTAGGCATTAGGGTGTAGTCCTGGGTAGATCTAGGCATTAGGGTGTAGTCCTGGGGAGATCTAGGCATTAGGGTGTAGTCCTGGGTAGATCTAGGCATTAGGGTGTAGTCCTTGGTAGATCTAGGCATTAGGGTGTAGTCCTGGGTAGATCTAGGCATTAGGGTGTAGTCCTGGGTAGATCTAGGCATTAGGGTGTAGTCCTGGGTAGATCTAGGCATTAGGGTGTAGTCCTGGGTAGATCTAGGCATTAGGGTGTAGTCCTGGGTAGATCTAGGCATTAGGGTGTAGTCCTGGGTAGATCTAGGCATTAGGGTGTAGTCCTGGGTAGATCTGGGCATTAGGGTGTAGTCCTGGGGAGATGTTGTCTTCAGGAGATGTTCTGTTTAATTTATTTCTTTCACATTAGCTCATGTAAGTCAACAATTCCTTATGAGGCTGTCATATTATAGGATAATTTTTCTTCGCATTGTTGTTGTTGTAACTACTTGTTTCTTTTATTGTTTTATTTTTAGTCATTTAGCAGACGCTCTTATCCAGAGCGACTTACAGGAGCAATTAGGGTTAAGTGCCTTGCTCAAGGGCACATCGACAGATTTTTCACCTAGCCGGCTCGGGGAATAGAACCAGCGACCTTTCGGTTACTACCTTTCATTTACTGGCACAACGCTCTTAACCACTAAGCTACCTGCCCCCCTATTTGAAATCGAATATGCCGACTTGTCTGAACATAAATGACAAGAGGCTTGTAGGTAGAGATGGTGAAGGGACTCTCAATATCTCATAAAAGCAAAACATCTTGCCTATGTATTATAACCTATGTATTATAAACATCTTGCCTATGTATTATAACCTATGTATTATAAACATCTCGCCTATGTATTATAAGATGACTCTGAAACTAGTCAACCTCAAACACCTTTTAGATTTTAATTGAAATTGATAGTTCAACCATATGAATAAAACATGTTTTTTTTTCTTTTTTTCACAAAATTCTTAGTAGATCTAATTTCTCAAAGTTAATTACAAAGTGCACCAAATTCAATTTTTCTTCTTACGGGGGAGGGTTCCCTCTGGCTTTGGGCCAAGTCCCCAATGTCCTCTCATCCTAGAAACGCCCCTGCCCTAAACCTCCACATACACACACACCATACACACACACCATACACACACACCATACACACACACCATACACACACACCATACACACACACCATACACACACACTATACACACACACTATACACACACACCATACACACACACCATACACACACACCATACACACACACCATACACACACACCATACACACACACCATTCACACACAGACTCCTAAACCCCATCTAGCCCCTCCGTTAAAGCTGCCTCGTAAGTGTATAGTGTGTTGTTTTTGCCAGATCGTGTGAAAACCCTTATAGAACTATTAACAGTTCAATAATGCTTTGGTAAGAACGTTGTCTGCCGACTTAGTTTAAATAAAGCACATTTTCTATGTTTGAGTTAAATGTGATTTTCCCGAAAACTTCTGAAGCTCCTCCAGATTTGTATTGAACAAGTGGGAATGCGGAGACACAGTAGTCAATCTGTATTGGAGTCTGTGTAGTTCGTCCTGCCAGGTCGAAATGGATTGGAACATACTGGTGATGCGTCCCCAAATGGCACCCTATTCCCTACTGTTGACCAGAGCCCTATGGGACCTATGGGCCCTGGTCAAAGGTAGTGCACTATGTAGGGAACAGGGTGCCATTTGGGACGCATCCTGGCTGGATATAGTGGGAGGATGGAGGATGAAACCGATTGGATTTGCCCCACATGGTTACGGACGTTGCTGTGATTCAATGGGAAGTCAGAGTGAAACACAGGAGAAAATGAAACCTTCCCGCTGTCAGAGAGACACAGCTAGCCTGTGTTGTGGTCCGTCCGCTGTCAGAGAGACACAGCTAGCCTGTGTTGTGGTCCGTCCGCTGTCAGAGAGGCACAGCTAGCCTGTGTTGTGGTCCGTCCGCTGTCAGAGAGACACAGCTAGCCTGTGTTGTGGTCCGTCCGCTGTCAGAGAGACACAGCTAGCCTGTGTTGTGGTGGATGGTAGGGATTGAGTCTACAGGCAGGGGGTCTGATTCTGTGTGGCGTTCTAACAGGGTTTAAAGGGTTAAATGAATCCTATTGGACTGTGTAATTCCAGGAGAACTTTCCCTTCTTGACTTCTGTTATCTCAGATAAATACTAATCTGGCATGTCTATGTTAACGGCTTCTCTCTATGGATAATATAAATGTATAATACAGTATGTTTAGGTTAGGTTATAGGGGTAACCCCACTACTGTTCAGAACCACCACTACTTCACTTTCATTCTCACTAATGTTGATGTTGCAACAGGGAGGAGAGGGGGAGGGGATAGGGGTAGATGGGAGGGGAGGGGGGGGGGTAGATGGGAGGGAGGGGGTAGGGGTAGAGGGTAGGAGGGGATAGGGGTAGATGGGAGGGGGGGGGGGTAGGGGTAGAGGGGGGGGGATAGGGGAGGGGGGGGGATAGGGGAGGGTAGAGCTGGAGGAAGAGAGTAATTGAAGCATGAACATGTTGTGTTTATAGCTGTGTGTGTGTGTGTGTGTGAAGCTGTGTGTGTGTGTGTTTGTGTGTGTGTCTGTCAACAGGCGGCTGGTGGCACCTTCATTTGGGAGGACGGGCTCATAGTAATGGCTGGAACGGAATTAATTGAATGGTATCAAACATATCACAAATGGTTTCCAGGTGTTACTATGAGCTGTCCTCCCCTCACCAGCCTCCTGTGGTGTGTCAGTGACTATATGATTGCAGGTCCCTCCCTGCAGGCAGAGCTAGAGCAGAGCTAGCTTAATGTTCCTCCTCCCCCCTCCTCCCCCCTTCCTCCTCCTCCTCCCCCCTTCCTCCTCCTCCCCCCTCCCCATCCTACTCCCCCTCCTCCTACTCCCCCTCCTCCTCCTCCCTCCTCCTCCCCCCTCCTCCCCCTCCCCCCCCCCCCCCCCCCCCCTCCCCCCTACCTCCTCCTCCTCCTCCTCCCTCTCCTCCCCCTTCCTCCTCCCCCCTTCCTCCTCCTCCTCCTCCCCCTCCTCCCCCCCTCCTCCTCCCTCTCCCCCCTCCTCCTCCTCCTCCTCCTCCCCTCCTCCCCCCTTCCTCCTCCTCCCTCCCTCTCCTCCCCCTTCCTCCTCCCCCCCAATCCTACTCCACCTCCTCCTCCCCCTCCCCCCTCCTCCCCCTCCTCCTCCCTCTACTCCCCCCTTCCTCCTCCTCCTCCTCCCTCTCCCCCCTCCTCCTCCTCCTCCTCCCCCCTCCTCCACCCTTCCTCCTCCTCCTCCCTCTCCTCCCCCTTCCTCCTCCCCCCCAATCCTACTCCACCTCCTCCTCCCCCCTCCTCCTCCTCCTCCCTCTACTCCCCCCTTCCTCCTCCTCCCCCCTCCCCATCCTACTCCCCCTCCTCCTTATCCTCCTCCTCCCCCTCCTCCCCTTCTCCCCCTCCTCCCCCTCCTCCTCCCTCTCCTCCCCCCTTCCTCCTCCTCCTCCTCCCTCCCTCTCCTCCCCCTTCCTCCTCCCCCCCAATCCTACTCTACCTCCTCCTCCCCCCTCCTCCTCCTCCTCCCTCTACTCCCCCCCCTTCCAACTCCTCCCCCCTCCCCATCCTACTCCCCCTCCTCCCCCTCCCTCTCCTCCTTATCCTCCTCCTCCCCTCCCCTCCTCCTTATCCTCCTCCTCCCCTCCCCCTCCTCCTTATCCTCCTTCTCCCCCTCCTCCTCTCCCCCCTGATCATGACCCAATTTCCCTCCCCCTCTCCTCCCTCCCCACTGCTCCATGCTCCCTTTCTTTAATTGCTGTACGGCACACTGAGGCCATCTGTTCTTCCCGGTCTAGCCGCTGTCGCCATGGTGATGCCAGGAGGCTTTTCGGATTTGCCGTAGGACTCAAGGCTAGGATAGGACTGTACTGACCAACAGTGAGATAGGGGTCAGGGAATGGGGGTAGGCAGGACTGACTCAGGATAGGACTGACTGACTCAGGATAGGACTGACTGCCTCAGGATTGGACTGACTGACTCAGGATAGGACTGACTGACTCAGGATTGGATTGACTGACTCAGGATAAGACTGACTGACTCAGGATAAGACTGACTGACTCAGGATTGGATTGAATGACTCAAGATAGGACTGACTGACTCAGGATTGGACTGACTGCCTCAGGATAGGACTGACTGACTCAGGATTGGTTGACTGACTCAGGATAGGACTGACTGACTCAGGATAGGACTGACTGACTCAGGATTGGATTGACTGACTCAGGATAGGACTGACTGACTCAGGATAGGACTGACTGACTCAGGATTGGATTGACTGACTCAGGATAGGACTGACTGACTCAGGATAAGACTGACTGACTCAGGATTGGATTGAATGACTCAAGATAGGACTGACTGACTCAGGACAGGACTGACTGACTCAGGACAGGACTGACTGACTCAGGATTGGATTGACTGACTCAGGATATGACTGACTGACTCAGGATATGACTGACTGACTCAGGATATGACTGACTGACTCAGGATTGGATTGAATGACTCAAGATAGGACTGACTGACTCAGGATTGGACTGACTGACTCAGGATTGGACTGACTGACTCAGGATAGGACTGACTGACTCAGGATTGGACTGACTGACTCAGGATTGGACTGACTGACTCAGGATTGGACTGACTGACTCAGGATAGGACTGACTGACTCAGGATTGGACTGACTGACTCAGGATTGGACTGACTGACTCAGGCCTTAAACTAGTTTTTACTCTATTTTCTGTCAGTTTTTTAGGTGTAGGCCGTAAGAGGGTAACACAATAACCCTTATTTAATGTCTGTTTGTAAGGTGTAGGCTGGTAAGGGGTAAAAACATTGCAGAGGAATTTGGTCTCTCAGTGCAGATTGCAACCAGGTAATGTGGATATAATTTCCCATGCTGTGATCCTCTGAGAATCAACACCCTCGTCAGCTCAGTTTTCGATTGATTAGAACTGGTTTGATGATATCCTCCTCCGTAGTGCTGCAGTCGAGGTCTTCTTCCGAAACAGCACCCTATTGCCGACATAGTGCACCACTTCAGAAAAAATACTGCACTATATACAGACTACAAAGGGAAGCACAGCCGTGAGCTGCCCAGTGACACGAGCCTACCAGACGAGCTAAATTACTTCTATGCTTGCTTCGAGGCAAGCAACACTGAAACATGCATGAGAGCATCAGCTGTTCTGGACGACTGTGTGATCACGCTCTCCGTAGCCGATGTGAGTAAGACCTTTAAACAGGTCAACATTCACAAGGCGGCAGGGACAGACGGATTACCAGGATGTGTACTCCGAGCATGCGCTGACCAACTGGCAAGTGTCTTCACTGACATTTTCAACATGTCCCTGACTGAGTCTGTAATACCACCATGTTTCAAGCAGACCACCATAGTCCCTGTGCCCAAGGACACTAAGATAACCTGCCTAAATACCTCCGACCCGTAGCACTGACGTCTGTAGCCATGAAGTGCTTTGAAAGGCTGGTCATGGCTCACATCAACACCATTATCCCAGAAACCCTAGACCCACACCAATTTGCATACCGCCCCAACAGATCCACAGATGATGCAATCTCTATTGCGCTCCATACTGCGCTTTCACACCTGGATGAAAGGAACACCTATGTGAGAATGTTATTCATTGACTACAGCTCAGCGTTCAACACCATAGTGCCCTCAAAGCTCATCACTAAGCTAAGGACCCTGGGACTAAACACCTCCCTCTGCAACTGGATCCTGGACTTCCTGACGGGACGCCCCCAGGTGGTAAGGGTAGGTAACAACACATCCGCCACGCTGATCCTCAACACGGGGGCCCCTCAGGGGTGCGTGCTCAGTCCCCTCCTGTACTCCCTGTTCACCCATGACTGCATGGCCAGGCACGACTCCAACACCATCATTAAGTTTGATTACGACACAACAGTGGTAGGCCTGATCACCGACAACGATGAGACAGCCTATAGGGAGGAGGTCAGAGACCTGGCCGTGTGGTGCCAGGATAACAACCTCTCCCTCTACGTGATCAAGACAAAGGAGATGATTGTGGACTACAGGAAAAAGAAGAGGACCGAGCACGCCCCCATTCTCATCGACGGAGCTGTAGTGGAGCAGGTTGAGAGCTTCACGTTCCTTGGTGTCCACATCACCAAAAAACTAACGTGGTCCAAGCACACCAAGACAGTTGTGAAGAGGGCACGACAAAGCCTATTCCCCCTCAGGAGACTGAAAAGATTTGGCATGGGTCCTCAGATCCTCAAAAGGTTCTACAGCTGCACCATCGAGAGCATCCTGACTGGTTGCATCACTGCCTGGTATGGCAACTGCTCTGCCTCCGACCGCAAGGCACTACAGAGGGTAGTGCGTACGGCCCAGTACATCACTGGGGCCAAGCTTCCTGCCATCCAGGACCTCTATACCAGGCGGTGTCAGAGGAAGGCCCTAAAAATTGTCAAAGACTCCAGCCACCCTAGTCATAGACTGTTCTCTCTGATATCGCACAGCAAGTGGTACCGCAGCGCCAAGTCTAGGTCCAAGAGGCTTCTAAATAGCTTCTACCCCCAAGCCATAAGACTCCTGAACATCTAATCAAATGGCTACCTGGACTATTTGCATTGTCCCCCCCCCCCTCTTTTATGCTGCTACTCTCTGTTTATTATCTACGCATAGTCACTTTAATAACTCTACCTACATGTACATACTACCTCAATTACCTTGACTAACCGGTGCCCCCACACATTGACTCGGTACCGGTACCCCCCTTTATATAGCCTCGCTATTGTTATTTTTACTGCTGCTCTTTAATTATTTGTTACTTTTATTTCGTATAATTTTATATTGTATTTTTTAGTGATTTTATTTGGTATTCTTTCTTAAAACTGCATTGTTGGTTAAGGGCTTGTAAGTAAGCATTTCACTGTAAGGTCTACACCTGTTGTATTCGATGCATGTGACAAATAAAATGTGATTTGATATGATATAGGGAATATGGGGCCATTTGGGGCACAGTCAAGGTGTTTTCCTTTCTATGTTGATACCGACAGGGTAACGTAACATTGGAGAGAATTGTTCTCAAAACAGAAATGAGATGTCGATGTAATTACAATAATGAGAGAGAGAGAGATGCATCATCATTACACTGGCACATTACACACGGTAGCTGCAACAATGGATCAACATGTTTGCATGTACAAATATATAAACATACATTTTTATAAAAAAAAGTATAACTTTCCATCTTAATTAGTTTGATTCATTGGTAAGAATTATCATTTAAAGTGGTTGGCTAGGGTGCATCCCAAACGGCTTACTATTCCCTACATAGTGCACTACTTTTGACCATTTAGGTTACCTTGTCAAAAGTAGTGCACTATATGGGAATAGGGTGCCATTTGTGATGCAGACCTTGTGTGATAGCTTCTGTTTATATTTCCCATTTGGTTCAATTAGATGTATTTAATACTCCCCTCATCTAGATCAGAGTGGAGCAGAGGGGAGGAGATGGGAGGAGATGGGAGGAGATGGGCGCAGGGTGGAGGAGATGGGAGGAGATGGGAGGAGAGGGGAGCAGGTTGGAGGAGATGGGAGAAGATGGGCGCAGGGTGGAGGAGAGGGGAGGAGATGGGCGCAGGGTGGAGGAGAGGGGAGGAGATGGGAGTTGGGTGAAGGAGAAGGGAGCAGAGGGGAGGAGGCTGGAGCAGGCTGGAGGAGATGTGAGCAGAGGGGAGGAGGCTGGAGCAGGCTGGAGGAGATGGGAGCAGAGAGGAGGAGGGTGGAGCAGGGTGGAGCAGGCTGGAGGAGATGGGAGCAGAGAGGAGGGTGGAGCAGGATGGAGGAGATGGGAGCAGAGAGGAGGAAGGTGGAGCAGGGTGGAGCAGGCTGGAGGAGATGGGAGCAGAGAGGAGGGTGGAGCAGGATGGAGGAGATGGGAGCAGAGAGGAGGAGGGTGGAGTAAGATGGAGGAGATGGGAGCAAAGGGAAGGAGCGTGGAGCAGGGTGGAGGAGATGTGAGCAGGCTGGAGCAGCCCTGGCTCTGTGTTGATGTTTAAATATTCCAATATTCCAGGCTTGTTTCATCTGGATCAAAATGCTCCCTGTGCCGTTTCGTGTTCTAGTATTTCAGAAGAGCGTTTGACTGTAATGGTTATAATGGCTGCTTGGTATTGACCTCTGCCATGGGGCAAATGTATTAAAGTGTGTTCCAAATGGTAACTTGTTCCCTATATAGTGCACTGTTCAAAAGTAGTGAACTATATAAGGAAAAGGGTGCCATTTGGGATGCACACAATGTGTTAGTTTTGAGAAGCTAGCTGTGTTGATATTCTCCTTTTCTAAAGGTCAGCGTTAGAGGCTGATCTGTGATCTTTTGTTGAAGTGTCATTTCTAGGTCAGAGCCTCATCAGTACCCTGGCAGAGTCCTCCTTCCCCCTCCTCCTCCTAAAACAGGCATTGTTCTCTCTGGTTGCATCCCAAAATGGCGTCCTTTTCCCTACATATTGCACTGCTTTTGACCAGAGCCCTATGGGTGTCCCAATGGGCCCTAGTCAGAGGTAGTGCACTATGAAGGGAAGATGCTACCATTTGGGACTAAGTCTCTGTCATTGGTCTAACCTAACCCTAACCCATTTTCTCATTGGTTTTCTCATTGGTCTAGCTAGTTGAAGGCTTACAGATACATGTGTTACTTGTAATGCTGCCATTCCAGCCCCATATGGATGAAGTATTCAGGCTCAGCCTTCTTTCTCCTTGCTAATGGTTTTGATTATAGGAGAAAAGTTGAACTATAATTGAGCCTTTCGTTCTCCAGTTGGTGTGCCTCTTACTGCTTCTGAATGGCTGGGTGAACCTACCTACATGGTGACACTAACCCTAACCCTAACCCTACCCCTACCCCTAACCCTAACCATCACCCTAACCCTAACCCTATCTACATGGTGACCCTAACCCTAACCCTAACCCTAACCATCACCCTAACCATCACCCTAACCCTAACCATCACCTACATGGTGACCCTAACCATCACCCTAACCCTAACCATCACCCTAACCCTAACCCTAACCATCACCTACATGGTAACCCTAACCAACACCCTAACCATCACCTACATGGTGACCCTAACCCTAACCTAACCCTTAACCTAACCCTTACCTTAACCTAACCCTTACCTTAATCTTAACCCTAACCCCACCGGCCTAAATGAGATTGCCTAAATCCATTTGTGGATCTTACCTTAACCCTCAGTCCTTATCCTTACCGTTAACCACCTAATCCCTAGATTTTACTCCCAGCCCTTATTCTAACCTTAATCCCCATCCCCTATCCTCACCCCAAATTCTGCTCATCGGTTTGACCCTGGCCCCTGGTCTCTAATTCCCAGTCTTGAATCCCTGGTTCTCAACCCTAGTTTTATTTTAAATCCTTTTTAGTCATTGAAGTAGTTTTATATAAATCTAACCATTTAATACAAAAGTTTTGCCTGTGCCAGCGCACATCAGATTCGTCTGTTCTTTAATGAACCTAACCCTAACCTACATGGTGACCGCTGGGTTAGGCGTCTGTTCTTTAATTAACCTAACCCTAACCTACATGGTGACCGCTGGGTTAGGCGTCTGTTCTTTAATTAACCTAACCCTAACCTACATGGTGACCGCTGGGTTAGGCGTCTGTTCTTTAATGAACCTAACCCTAACCTACATGGTGACCGCTGGGTTAGGCGTCTGTTCTTTAATGAACCTAACCCTAACCTACATGGTGACCGCTGGGTTAGGCGTCTGTCTGCACGTCAGTGTGTGTGTGGGTGGCACGGTAACATCACAGACTCGCTGCACTGTAGGTGTTCCATTTTCAGACAGGAGTGCAAGCTACCTGCACAATGCCTCTAGCTTCAGAATAACGACTACCATACTCAGACCTATATATCAGCCAGAGAGCACATAGAAGAGCTATGAGGGTTGGATCAGCAGCGGCGCAAGACATCCCAAAGAGCACCCTATTCCCTATATAGCCCAATGGGCCCAGGCAAAAGGAGTGCACTATAAATGGAATATGGTGCCATTAGGGAGGCAGTCTATCTCCTTCATCTCTCTCTCTCTCTCAGACGGGGGAACATAGGGAGGCTGTCGGAAGAAACAAGACACTGCTGTCAATTTAACCCAGAGAAGAACAGCTTGATCCTAGAGGTGCCTACATGTGCAGTGTCAGAGAGAAGGGGAGGCTGCTAACGTGACAGGGTACCTGGGTTGGGATAATTGGGCTGGCTCCAGATTGTGTGGGTGTGCGTCCGTGTGTGTGTGTGCGTCCGTGTGTGTGTGTGTGTGTGTGTGTACGTGTGTGTGCTTGTGGGTCCAGAGAATGGGTGCTTGTCTTGTCTGTCTGTCTGTCTGTCTGTCTGTCTGTCTGTCTGTCTGTCTGTCTGTCTGTCTGTCTGTCTGTCTGTCTGTCTGTCTGTCTGCAGACTAGGTCATAAGAGCCTGCTGGCCCTTTCTCCTCTACAACAGACCTAACATGGCTTACCAGAGGTTATCATAGGGCGGACAGCGGGAGGGAGGCACTGCATTGTGGGTAGCCGTAGCACAGTGGATTATGTGGCTCAGAGGATTAATCAAACGAGAGAAAAAAACTGTAGGATGATGTAGGGTGATAGAGACAGTAGGATGATGTAGGGTGATAGAGGAGAGACAGTAGGATGATGTAGGGTGATAGAGAAGAGACAGTAGGATGATGTAGGGTGATAGAGTAGAGACAGTAGGATGATGTAGGGTGATAGAGACAGTAGGATGATGTAGGGTGCTAGACAGTAGGATGATGTAGGGTGATAGAGTAGAGACAGTAGGATGATGTAGGGTGATAGAGACAGTAGGATGATGTAGGGTGATAGACAGTAGGATGATGTAGGGTGATAGAGACAGTAGGATGATGTAGGGTGATAGAGACAGTAGGATGATGTAGGGTGATAGAGTAGAGACAGTAGGATGATGTAGGGTGATAGAGAAGAGACAGTAGGATGATGTAGTGTGATAGACAGTAGGATGATGTAGGGTGATAGAGACAGTAGGATGATGTAGGGTGATAGAGTAGAGACAGTAGGATGATGTAGGGTGATAGAGAAGAGACAGTAGGATGATGTAGGGTGATATAGACAGTAGGATGATGTAGGGTGATAGAGAAGAGACAGTAGGATGATGTAGTGTGATAGACAGTAGGATGATGTAGGGTGATATAGACAGTAGGATGATGTAGGGTGATAGAGAAGAGACAGTAGGATGATGTAGGGTGATAGACAGTAGGATGATGTAGGGTGATAGAGAAGAGACAGTAGGATGATGTAGGGTGATAGAGCAGAGACAGTAGGATGATGTAGGGTGATAGACAGTAGGATGATGTAGGGTGATAGACAGTAGGATGATGTAGGGTGATAGAGAAGAGACAGTAGGATGATGTAGGGTGATAGAGAAGAGACAGTAGGATGATGTAGGGTGATAGAGAAGAGACAGTAGGATGATGTAGAGTGATAGAGAAGAGACAGTAGGGTGATAGAGACAGTAGGATGATGTAGGGTGATAGAGACAGTAGGATGATGTAGGGTGATAGAGAAGAGACAGTAGGATGATGTAGGGTGATAGAGAAGAGACAGTAGGATGATGTAGGGTGATAGAGAAGAGACAGTAGGGTGATAGAGACAGTAGGATGATGTAGGGTGATAGAGACAGTAGGATGATGTAGGGTGATAGAGAAGAGACAGTAGGATGATGTAGGGTGATAGAGACAGTAGGATGATGTAGGGTGATAGAGAAGAGACAGTAGGATGATGTAGGGTGATAGAGACAGTAGGATGATGTAGGGTGATAGAGCAGAGACAGTAGGATGATGTAGGGTAATAGAGACAGTAGGATGATGTAGGGTGATAGAGAAGAGACAGTAGGATGATGTAGGGTGATAGAGACAGTAGGATGATGTAGGGTGATAGAGACAGTAGGATGGGGTGTAGGGTGATAGAGAAGAGACAGTAGGATAATGTAGGGTGATAGAGACAGTAGGATGATGTAGGGTGATAGAGAAGAGACAGTAGGATGATGTAGGGTGATAGAGAAGAGACAGTAGGATGATGTAGGGTGATAGAGAAGAGACAGTAGGATGATGTAGGGTGATAGAGAAGAGACAGTAGGATGATGTAGCGTGATAGAGCAGAGACAGTAGGATGATGTAGGGTGATAGAGACAGTAGGATTATGTAGGGTGATAGAGAAGAGACAGTAGGATGATGTAGGGTGATAGAGAAGAGACAGTAGGATGATGTAGGGTGATAGAGACAGTAGGATGATGTAGGGTGATAGACAGTAGGATGATGTAGGGTGATAGAGCAGAGACAGTAGGATGATGTAGGGTGATAGAGAAGAGACAGTAGGATGATGTAGGGTGATAGAGACAGTAGGATGATGTAGGGTGATAGAGAAGAGACAGTAGGATGATGTAGGGTGATAAAGCAGAGACAGTATGATGATGTAGGGTGATAGAGACAGTAGGGTGATGTAGGGTGATAGAGACAGTAGGATGATGTAGGGTGATAGAGAAGAGACAGTAGGATGATGTAGGGTGATAGAGACAGTAGGTTGATGTAGGGTGATAGAGAAGAGACAGTAGATTGATGTAGGGTGATAGAGACAGTAGGATGATGTAGGGTGATAGAGAAGAGACAGTAGGATGATGTAGGGTGATAGAGACAGTAGGTTGATGTAGGGTGATAGAGAAGAGACAGTAGATTGATGTAGGGTGATAGAGACAGTAGGATGATGTAGGGTGATAGAGAAGAGACAGTAGGATGATGTAGGGTGATAGAGAAGAGACAGTAGATTGATGTAGGGTGATAGAGACAGTAGGATGATGTAGGGTGATAGAGTAGAGACAGTAGGATGATGTAGGGTGATAGAGAAGAGACAGTAGGATGATGTAGGGTGATAGAGACAGTAGGATGATGTAGGGTGATAGAGACAGTAGGATGATGTAGGGTGATA
>CM072250.1:44311399-44346399 GCA_036851935.1 Coregonus suidteri | reverse complement strand
ATGCACACATCTACGCACACACACACACACACACACACACACACACACGTCTCCCTGGCTGGCTTGGCGTGCCCATGTTTAGACATCCAGGCGTAATGTTTTGTCAGCCTCCTCCTGATTCAGGTTGGTCTCTTCTCTTCTCCTCTCTTTTCCTCCTATCCTCTACAAGCTCTCCAGTATAGTTGCATCCTCCCTACCTCTCTCTGTACCCTTAGACATTGCAGCTGGTTTGCTTCCTCTAACGCTACATTAACTCAGATTGCCTGTGCTGCTTGACTGGAGTATGATGTGTGTGTGTGTGTGTGTGTGTGTGTGTGTGTGTGTGTGTGTGTGTGTGTGTGTGTCTTGCTTGCTGCCTCTGCTGCTGGAACAAAACAAAGCAATCAGGCCAGCTGGTTATCCACACTGCCCCTTTAAAGGTCTAGATCCACACTTCCCCTTTAAAGGTTTATCCTTGCTTTTACCAAGTATCTCACAGTCAACGAATTCTTTGCATTTTAGTGTTTGTTCCCATTGACGGATGTTTTACCAAGGTCAGAGATGTACTCTACTCCCACCTAAACTACTACTACTCTCTCTCTCAATTCAATTTCAATTTAAGGGCTTTATTGGAATGGGAAACATGCTTTCATTGCCAAAGCAAGTGAAGTAGATAGTAAACAAAAGTGAAATAAACAATAAATATTAACAGTAAACATTACACTCAGAAGTTCCAAAAGAATAAAGACATTTCAAATGTCATATCATGTCTATATACAGTGTTCTATATACACAGTTCTTTGTAGGTCTGTGTTATCTGAGGGAAATATGTGTCTCTAATATGGTCATACATTTGGCAGGAGGTTAGGAAGTGCAGCTCAGTTTCCACCACATTTTGTGGGCAGTGTGCACATAACCTGTCTTCTCTTGAGAGCCAGGTCTGCCTACGGTGGCCTTTCTCAATAGCAAGGCTATGCTCACTGAGTCTGTACATAGTAAAAGCTTTCCTTAAGTTTGGGTCAGTCACAGTGGTCAGGTATTCTGCCACTGTGTACTCTCTGTTTAGGGCCAAATAGCATTCTAGTTTGCTCTGGTATTTTGTTAATTCTTTCCAATGTGTCAAGGCAACAGGTCACAAATCTTGCTGCTGTTCAAACTAAGGGCAACCATGGCATCCGTGACAGAGAGGGAGAAGCGTTCATCCATTTATACGGGTAAAATAGTCTAGCTAGCTACATTTTCAGATATTACTTTTCTAATTTTGTCAGAAAGTCGTTTTGGCTGGCTAGCTAGCTAACATTACGTGTATGATCTGTGTAGGGATATTATTCGTATCTCAGAGTCATTTGCATTGCTAGTTATAGCCTAATGTTAGCTAGCTAACATTGAACCTGTTTGGTTAGCTACCTGCAGATTCATGCAGGGTAGTACCGATATGAGTTGGGATTATTGTTAATTGTTTAGCTAGCTAGCTACATGTCTAAACAAAAGACTCCACTATGCAAGTAACCATTTCAATAGAATGTTCATGATGTCACTGTGAAAACTGTCGATATACGTAGCTGGTAAATTCCCTCTGGCTATCTACTCCGATTTCAGAGCACTCTCGTCTGAGTGTGCCAGAGCGCAGAATAACTGATACATTTATGAATCCTCAACACCCGTTGAATATGGCCGGTGTCAGTAAACGTTGGCAAGAAAGCGTAATTAAATTGTTGCCAGCAGCACAGTTGCATTCACCAATGTTCTGGATAACATAAAAACAGCATAACCAGCTCTGCTAGGGCGAGTAAAATGGTCAGAGTCAGCTGTGCTCTGTGTCTGGAAGTAGCTAGCAAGCTAGCCAATGTTAGCCAAATAGCTTGGGTGATTGACTGCTGTTGTTAGGTCAAAACACTTGAATCAACCCTACGCTGCGAGAGCGAAACGCTCTGAATTTAAGAACGGACCATCTGACAACACTCTGAGTTTACGAACGCCCAGAGCACACTTACATTTACGAACACATCCGTAGTGTAAACCAGCCTTTAGTCTTGAAATCTTTGGTTGTTTAGTACATGGCCTCACATGTGAATCCTTAAAGATGGGTGGGGCTAAAGCTTAAGAGGGTGTGAACGATGCTGAATGGGTGTAGACAAAGAAGAGTTCTCCAGTAGGTACCAAAACATTCAAGGACCATTTTCTCAAAAGTGGGGTTACAAGTTTATCAACTTTCAAAGCAGAATTACTTTCTCATTGTTCCTCAACTATAGTGTATGATATACCATTTTGTAGCTCTGTCTCTACTTTTATCCAATGTAAAAAACACAATTTCAAATTTTGCTACATAAGACCAAGTCGAACCGGTCAGTCACATATGTGTCACTAATATGAAGTACAGCTCAGTTTCCACCTCATTTTGTGGGCAGTATCAGTTGTCAGGTATTCTGCCAGTGTGTACTCTCTGTTTAGTTCCAAATAGCATTCTAGTTTGCTCAGTTTTTTGTTAATTCTTTCCAATGTGTCAAGTACTTATCTTTTTTGTTTTCTCATGATTTGGTTGGGTCTAATTGTGTTGTTGTTGTTGTCCTGGGGGTCTGTTTGTGTTTTTTTAACAGAGCCCCATGACCAGCTTGCGTAGGGGACTCTTCTCCAGGTTCATCTCTCTGTAGGTGATGGCTTTGTTATGGAAGGTTTGGAATCGCTTCCTTTTAGGTGGAAGTAGAATGTAACGTCTCTTTTCTGGATTTTGATAATTAGCTGGTATTGGCGTAATTCTGCTCTGCATGCATTATTTGGTGTTTTACATTGTACACTGAGGATATTTTTGCAGAATTTGGGGTTTGTCCCTTTTGGTGAATTATTGGTTGGTGAGCAGACTCCAACCTCACAACCATGAAGGGCAATGGGTTCTATAACTGATTCAAGTATTTTTTGCCAGATCCTAATTGGTATGTCAATTAGATGTTCCTTTTGATGGCATAGAAGGCCCTTCTTGCCTTGTCTCTCAGATCGTTCACAGCTTTGTGGAAGTTACCTGTGGCACTGATGTTTAGGCCGAGGTACGTGTAGTTTTTTGTGTGCTCTAGGGCAACGGTTTCTAGATGGAATTTGTATTTGTGGTCCTGGCAACTGGACCTTTTTTGGAACACCATTATTATTATTATTTTTATTTTTATTTTTTTTGTCTTACTTAGATTTACTGTCAAGGCCCAGGTCTGACAGAATCTGTGCAGAAGATCTAGGTGCTGCTGTAGGCCCTCATTGGTTGGTGACAGAAGCACCAGATCATCAGCAAACAGTAGACATTTGACTTCAGATTCTAGTAGGGTGAGGCCGGGTGCTGTTGACTGTTCTAGTGCCCTCGCCAATTCGTTGATATATATGTTGAAGAGGGTGGGGCGCAAGCTGCATCCCTGTCTCACCCCACGGCCCTGTGGAAGGAAATGTGTGTTTTTTTGCCAATTTTAACCGCACACTTGTTGTTTGTGTACATGGATCTTATAATGTTGTATGTTTTTCCCCCAACCCCACTTTCCATCAATTTGTATAGCAGACCCACCCTCATGCCAAATTGAGTCAAAAGCTTTTTGGAAATCAACAAAGCACGAGAAGACTTTGCCTTTGTTTGTTTGTCAATGGTCAATCTCTATCTTTCTCTCTCCCTCCCAATCTCTCGTTCTCTCTCTCTCCCTCTCTCCCGCCCTCTCTCGCGTTCTCTCTTTCTTTCTTGTTCATATTCTCCATTTTCAGATAGGGTATTCTACTAAGTGAGAGGTTGTCAGGGTATTCTACTCAGTGAGAGGTTGCCAGGGTATTCTACTCAGTGAGAGGTTGCCAGTGTATTCTACTCAGTGAGAGGTTGCCAGTGTATTCTACTCAGTGAGAGGTTGCCAGTGTATTCTACTCAGTGAGAGGTTGCCAGTGTATTCTACTCAGTGAGAGGTTGCCAGTGTATTCTACTCAGTGAGAGGTTGCCAGTGTAGTATTTGTCTCCCTTTGTTGTGTTGAATGAAGTGCTCTGGCTGCAGCTCTAACTCAGCATCTGAACAGGGAACTGACTGTGTCCCAAATGCCTCCATTTTATTTAGAGCACTACTTTTGACCAAAACAAGGGTGCCATTTGGGATACAGACACTATTATTACTTCCTGTTTAGAAGAAACTAACAAATACGTCAGATCATCCTCATTAATTCATGGAGATAACCCTTCCATGTGGCACTAACTTGAAGACTCCATCCCACTACAGTTTAAGAGCTAACATGGATGAGTCCTTTATTTTGTCTTGCTGAGAGAGAGCGAGAGAGAGAGAGAGAGAGAGAGAGAGAGAGAGAGAGAGAGAGAGAGAGAGAGAGAGAGAGAGAGAGAGAGAGAGAGAGAGAGAGAGAGAGAGAGAGAGAGAGAGAGAGAGAGAGAGAGAGAGAGGAGAGAGAGAGAGAGAGAGAGAGAGAGAGAGAGAGAGAGAGAGAGAGAGAGAGAGAGAGAGAGAGAGGAGAGATGTGAGTTTGGTTTGCGGATGTGTTGTTGTTTTATGATTGTGTTTATGATTGTGTTTATGATTGTGTGTGTTTAGTGTGTGTGTTTGTTGTGTTGTGTGGTTATGTACAGTGTATTCTGAGCCCTTGACTTTTTCCACATTTTGTTACGTTACAGAATTATACTAAAATTGATTAAATAGTTGTTGTTTTTTTCCACCATCAATATACACACAATACCCCATAATGACAATGCAAAAACAGGTTTGAGCAAATATTTACAGTATTTAGTATTCAGATTCTTTACACCTTTGGCAGCGATTACAGTCTTCTTGGGTATGACGCTACAAGCTTGACACACCAGTATTTGGGGAGTTTCTCCCATTCTTCTCTGCAGATCCTTTCAAGCTCTGTCATGTTAGATGGAGAGCATTACTGCACAGCTATTTTCAGGTCTCTCCAGAGATGTTAGATCGGGTTCAAGTCTGGGCTCTGGCTGGGCCACTCAAGGACATTCAGAGACTTGTCCCGAAGCCACTCCTGCATTGTCTTGGCTGTCTGCTTAGGGTCGTTGTCCTGTTGGAAGGTGAACCTTCGCCCCAGTCTGAGGTTCTGAGTGCTCTGGAGTAGGTTTTCATCAAGGATCTCTCTGTACTTTGCTCCATTCATCTTTCCCTCGATCCTGACTAGTCTCCCAGTCCCTGCCGCTGAAAAACATCCCCACAGCATGATGCTGCCACCACCATGCTTCGCCGTGGGGATTGTGCCAGGTTACCTCCAGCCGTGACGCTTTGTATTCAGGCCAACAAGTTCAATCTTGGTTTCATCAGACCAGAGAATCTTGTTTTTCATGGTCTAAGAGTCTTTAGGTGCCTTTTGGCAAACTCCAAGTGGGCTGTCATGTGCCTTTTACTGAGGAGTGGCTTCCGCTGGCATCTCTACCATAAAGGCCTGATTGGTGGAGTGCTGCAGAGATGCTTGTCCTTCTGGAAGGTTCTCCCATCTCCACAGAGGAATTCTAAAGCTCTGTCAGAGTGACTATCGGGTTCTTGGTCACCTCCCTGACCAAGGCCCTTCTCCCCCGATTGCTCAGTTTGGCCGGACGGCCAGCTATAGGAATAGTCTTGTTGGTTCCACTGTGTTCTTGGGGACCTTCAATGCTTCAGAAATGTTTTGGTACCCTTCCCCAGATCTGTGCCTCGACACAATCCTGTCTCGGAGCTCTACAGACAATTCCTTCGAGCTCATGGCTTGGTTTTTGCTCTGACATGCACTGTCAACTGTGGTACCTTATATAGACAGGTGTGCCTTTCCCAATCATGTCCACAGTTGGACCCAATCAAGTTGTAGAAACATCTCAAGGATGATCAATGGAAACAGGATGCACTGAGGATGCACTGAGCTCAATTTCGATTACTTATGTAAATAAGGTATTTCTGTTTTTTATTTTTAATACATTTGCAACAATTTCTAAAAACCTGTTTTCACTTTGTAATTTTGGGGTATTGTGTGTAGATTGATGAGGAAAACTATTAATTTAATCAATTTTAGAATAAGGCTGTAATGTAAGAACATGTGAATAAAGGGAAGTGGTCTGAATACTTTCCGAATGCACTGTATGTGTGTGTTGTGCGTGTGTGTGTGTGTGTGCGTGTGTGTGTGTGTGTGTGTGTGCGTGTGTGTGTGTGTGTGTGTGCGTGTGTGTGTGTGTGCGTGTATGTGTGTGTTGTGCGTGTGTGTGTGTGTGTGCGTGTGTGTGTGTGCGTGTGTGCGTGTGTGTGTGTGTGTGTGCGTGTGTGTGTGTGTGTGTGTGTGAGCGGATGGGAGGGGCGGGGAGTTGCGTGATGGCATTTAGATATTCACCCAAAAGGCCTGTCTCTCTGCATCAGGCCTGAACATGACTCAGACACCCCTGCCCTCCTGCAGCTTGCTAGCTAGCTACCCAGGAAGAGAGTGTGTGTGTGTGTGTGTGTGTGTGTGTGTGCATGTGCGAAGAGAAGACACAGGTGCCCTAGGCCTGTCTGTCTGTCTGCAGCTCCCAGAAATGTGTTGATGCCAAGGAATGAGAGAGCGAGAGAAATTGAGAGAGAGCGAGAGAGAGTGAGAGAGGGCGAGAGAGAGTGAGAGCGAGAGAGAGAGAGTGAGAGAGAGAGAGAGAGAGAGTGTGAAAGAGCGAGAGAGAGAGAGAGAGAGAGAGAGAGAGGGAGGGAGAGAGAGTGAGAGCGAGAGAGAGAGAGTGTGATAGAGCGAGAGAGAGAGAGAGAGAGAGAGAGAGAGAGGGCGAGAGAGAGAGTGAGAGCGAGAGAGAGAGAGTGAGAGAGAGAGAGAGAGAGAGTGTGAAAGAGCGAGAGAGAGAGAGAGAGAGAGAGAGAGAGAGAGAGAGAGAGGGCGAGAGAGAGTGAGAGCGAGAGAGAGAGAGTGTGATAGAGCGAGAGAGAGAGAGAGAGCGCGAAAGAGAGTGAGAGAGACTGAGGTAGGTGGTGTACGTGTTGATGATGGCGTTTGTTTTAAACTGAACATCTAACAGAGTAGACTGTCCTGTGATTATTGTGAGGAGAGACAATCTCTGTGTTCTCCTGTGATTATTGTGAGGAGAGACAATCTCTGTGGTGTCCTGTGATATGTGTGAGGAGAGACAGTCTCTGTGGTCTCTTGTGATAGTAGGAAAACATGGTATACAGTAGAGGAAATGGTAGACATGTAAGTTGTTAATGTTTTCATCTCTCCTCTTATATCTCTATCATGTCCACTGACAGAGACCCAGCCTCACCCCCTACCATATACCCACTAATAAAATGGCAGCGGCATCTATCTACCCCCCCCCCCCCCAAAAAAAATAAAATGTACACCGCATCAGTGTATACGTTGATAGTATTCTCGGAGCAAACCTGGAACATTTTCCAGTCTGTGTGATCAAAACAATCTTGAAGCATAGATTCCGATTGGTCAGACCAACAGTCCTTACCTTGGGTTCTTCCTGTTTAAGTTTCTGCCTATAGGTGGGGAGGAGCAAAATGGAGGCGTGATCTGATTTGCCAAAGGGAGGGCGGGTGAGGGCCTTGCAGCCGTCCCGGAAGGGAGAGTAGCTGTGATCCAGGGTCCCATGATGCATGTGTAGCACAGGAGATGTGTTGATAGAATGTCGGTAACGTTTACCTCATATTTCCCTTATTAAAGTCCCCAGCTACAATATGCGGCTTTCAGTTCGCACATTGTAGTTCCTTGAGAGCCACCGCGGTGTCGGCTGGGGGGGGGGACTATACAAGGCAGTGATGATAACCGAAGAAAATAATCTCGGGAGGTAATGCGGTAAGCATTTGATGGTGATGTATTCCAGATCGGGAGAACAAGACTTGAGTTCCTGTACGTTACCACAATCACACCATGAGTTGTTAATGATAAAACAAACCCCTCCACCTGTCTTTTTCCTGGAGAGTTCTTTCTTCCTGTCCACGCGATGGATGGAGAACCCCACTGGCTGAATGGACAGGGACGATATAATCAGAGAGAGCCATGATTCCGTAAAACAGAGTATGTTACAGTCCCTGAAGTCTCTCTGGAAGGAGATCCTCGTCCTGAGCTCGTCTAATTTATTGACCAGGGACAGAATGTTAGTATACTCAGAAGCGGTGGAAGGTCAGACTCCACCTGGACCTGGACCTGAGTCTGACCAGGGCCCCACTTCTTCATCCTCTTCTCTGGCGTCAGTGTTTTTCCATTACCACACACACACACACACAAACACACACACAAACACACACACACACACACACACAAAACACACAGAGAGAAAAGTAGAGTTTGTCTCTTTTGTTTTAGTACTCAGAACCACAACAATACTAACACTATGATGTAATTAAACCCAGAGCAGAACAATGTTTTTTAATTTCATCCTAACTCTCTATTTCCAGAACAGCATTAAGTCAAAAACCAAAACAGAAACATCATCGTGTTTTATTTAGCTATTTGTTTATTTTTCATCTCTGTTCTCTGCTGCTATAGAGAGTAATGGATTCTAATGGGTTCTAATGGGTCGTCTGAGGAGATGTAAATACTGAAAGAGATATTTGTGGTTCTGGAAGATATCAGCACATATGTCCTGTCCCAAATGGCACCCTATTCCCTATATAGTGCACTACTTTTGACCAGGGCCCATAGGGAATAGGGTGCAATTTGTGATGCTGAAAATTCAATGGGCTTCTGCTCCCTCCCTGTGGTCACATTGCACAATCCGACAGTTTGGAAAGAAAGCTGTTTTCATGCTAAAGCCTCGAGCATCATTCTTTGTCTGTCATTGTAGGTGTGTTGAGGTTGGTTGTGTTGTAACTGATGTTATGTTACGGCTCAGCTACATAACTGCTCTTTTATGTATAACATATATTTCTGTTATTTGAACTTGCAAATCTACACTTCAGTTCTTTGAAATAGTTCAGTCAATATTATATTTATGTTATTTGTCAATGTAGCTTTCTGGAGCTCTATGGGTCTCTCTCTCTCTCTCTCTCTCTCTCTCTCTCTCTCTCTCTCTCTCTCTCTCCTCTCTCTCGTCATCTCTCTCTCTCTCTCTCTCTCTCTCTCTCTCTCTCTCTCTCTCTCTCTCTCTCTCTCTCTCTCTCTCTCTCTCTCTCTCTCTCTCTCTCTCTCTCTCTCTCTCTCTCTCTCTCTCTCTCTCTCTCTCTCTCTCTCTCTCTCTCTCTCCTTCACTGGTTGCCCTTTTCTTGTGGCAACAGGTCATACATCTTGCTGCTGTGATGGCACACTGTGGTATTTCACCCAATAGATATGGGAGTTTATCAACATTGTATTTGTTTTCAAATTCTTTGTGGGTCTGTGCAATCTGAGGGAAATATGTGTCTCTAATATTGTCATACATTTGGCAGGAAGTGCAGCTCAGTTTCCTCCTCATTTTGTGGGCAGTGTGCACATACGGTGAGGGAAAAAAGTGTTTGATCCCCTGCTGATTTTGTACGTTTGCCCACTGACAAAGACATGATCAGTCTATAATCTGAATGGTAGGTTTATTTGAACAGTGAGAGACAGAATAACAACAACAAAAAATCCAGAATAATGCATGTAAAAAATGTTATAAATTGATTTGCATTTTAATGAGGGAAATAAGTATTTGACCCCCTCTCAATCAGAAAGATTTCTGGTTCCCAGGTGTCTTTTATACAGGTAACGAGCTGTGATTAGGAGTACACTCTTAAAGGGAGTGCTCCTAATCTCAGCTTGTTACCTGTATAAAAGACACCTTTCCACAGAAGCAATCAATCAACCAGATTCCAAACTCTCCACCATGGCCAAGACCAAAGAGCTCTCCAAGGATGTCAGGGACAAGATTGTAGACCTACACAAGGCTGGAATGGGCTACAAGACCATCGCCAAGCAGCTTGGTGAGAAGGTGACAACAGTTGGTGCGATTATTCGCAAATGGAAGAAAATAACTGTCAATCTCCCTCTGCCTGGGGCTCCATTCAAGTTCTCACCTCGTAGAGTTGCAATGATCATGAGAACGGTGAGGAATCAGCCCAGAACTACTTGGGAGGATCTTGTCAATGATCTCAAGGCAGCTGGGACCATAGTCACCAAGAAAACAATTGGTAACACACTACGCCGTGAAGGACTGAAATCCTGCAGCGCCCGCAAGTTCCCCCTGCTCAAGAAAGCACATATACATGTTTGTCTGAAGTTTGCCAATGAACATCTGAATGATTCAGAGGAGAACTGGGTGAAAGTGTTGTGGTCAGATGAGACCAAAGTGGAGCTCTTTGGCATCAACTCAACTCGCCGTGTTTGGAGGAGGAGGAATGCTGCCTATGACCCCAAGAACACCATCCCCACCGTCAAACATGGAGGTGGAAACATTATGCTTTGGGGGTGTTTTTCTGCTAAGGGGACAGGACAACTTCACCGTATCAAAGGGACAATGGACGGGGCCATGTACCGTCAAATCTTGGGTGAGAACCTCCTTCCCTCAGCCAGGGCATTGAAAATGGGTCGTGGATGGGTATTCCAGCATGACAATGACCCAAAACACACGGCCAAGGCAACAAAGGAGTGGCTCAAGAAATAGCACATTAAGGTCCTGGAGTGGCCTAGCCAGTCTCCTGACCTTAATCCCATAGAAAATCTGTGGAGGGAGCTGAAGGTTCGAGTTGCCAAACGTCAGCCTCGAAACCTTAATGACTTGGAGAAGATCTGCAAAGAGGAGTGGGACAAAATCCCTCCTGAGATGTGTGCAAACCTGGTGTCCAACTACAAGAAACGTCTGACCTCTGTGATTGCCAAAAAGGGTTTTGCCACCAAGTACTAAGTCATGTTTTGCAGAGGGGACAAATACTAATTTCCCTCATTAAAAGGCAAATCAATTTATAACATTTTTGACATGCGCTTTTCTGGATTTTTTTGTTGTGATTCTGTCTCTCACTGTTCAAATAAACCTACCATTAAAATTATAGACTGATCATTTCTTTGTCAGTGGGCAAACATACAAAATCAGCAGGGGATCAACTACTTTTTTCCCTCACTGTAGCCTGTCTTCTCTTGAGAGCCAGGTCTGCCTTCGGCGGCCTTTCTCAATAGCAAGGTTATGCTCATTGAGTCTGTACATAGTCAGGTATGTACTCTCTGTTTAGGGCCAAATAGCATTCTAGTTGACAACAGCTCTGTATATTTTTTGTAAATTCTTTACGATGTGTCAAGTAATTATCTCTTAGTTTTTTCATGATTTGGTTGGGTCTACTCTCTCTCTCTCTCTCTCTCTCTCTCTCTCTCTCTCTCTCTCTCTCTCTCTCTCTCTGGTTATATATCTTAGAACTGAGGGAAAGAAGAATGTTATGCTTTTTTTTAAAAACAAATAACACATTTTCCAGAACCATGTGACTTTTGTCTCTTCCAGTGAATGTGTGTGGTATATAAGCCCGTTCCATAAATGTTGACTTATTCAAGGTTTTTATTGGATGTTCACATATGGTATGGGCTGTAACAACGTATCGTCATCTATTGCAACTAAACAGGCTAACGAACCCTGTTTGTGTTGTTGTGTTTTTACTCCCACTGTGTTGTGTGAGCTAGTAGTTGGTAGTTGGAACCTACAGCATTAGACAGAAAAAACACAGATGGTCCCAAATGACACCCTATTCCCTACAGTGCACTGGTCACTAGCCTATATATGGAATAGGGTACCATTTGGGATGCACTCCGAGAGACTCCCCTGTTAATTTTAATAAACTAATCTCGCCTTCCGTTGTCTGTAATCCTTTAGTGGAGTAAAAAGCTGCCTCTGGTAAAGTCTCTGAAATATTAATGCAGGGTAGAAATAGAGCAGGACTGTGTCCCAAACGGCACCCTATTCTCTAAATAGTGCACTACTTCTGACCAGAACACAATTGGCCTTGGTCAAAAGTAGTGCACTATAAGGGGGGAATAGTGTACTTTAGGATGCAGTCTAGAGCTGAGGCAGCTCTCCAAGGAGTCTGTGTTTCTGAGGAGGGTTGACCTTCGACTAATCAGATGCACACTAAACAAAGAAACACACACATGCAGATCTGACATTGTATTTGGAGATGTGTTTTGAATAACATACGGTTTTCATCAAGGCTATATAAACCAATTCATAGCTCAGTTCAGCTACTACCAATTAGATCCACTCCATATCACTATTCAACTACTACCAACTAGATCCACTCCAGATCACTATTCAACTACTACCAATTAGAATTGTTTGGAGAACACATCCTCCCGTGACTCACCCTTGTTTGGAGAACACACCCTCCTGTGACACACCCTTGTTTGGAGAACACACCCTCCTGTGACACACCCTTGTTTGCTGAAAGGCATTTAAGTCTTATTGTAGTTTGTGGAACACTCTCTTTTGTTGTTCACTTGGTCTTAACATCTGCCTGTCTCATGTCTCCTTGTAGCCTTGACTGTTTCTCACATTAACACAACATTGTGTCACTATCTAGTGTGAGATGTAAAGGCTTTATTGGACTTTCTCATGTCTGGTCTACAATGTTTCTTATGTGTCACCAAGCGTGCTATTGACTGTCATTGAGAAAGAGAACACTTTATTTAACTAGAGCGTTGTTAAGTCGCTCTGAATAAGAGCGTCTGCTAAATGACTAAAATGTAAAATGTAACTAACCTGCATTTTTCTCTCCTCTTCCTCCCCATGTGGTGGCGTCGCTGCCCCTCCTCCTCCACTTCCTCTTCAATAGGTAATATGATTACTTTATTCATTAATGCAGCCTTTCTTAAAGCATGGGTCTTGACCCAAAGTGGGTCGCAGACCTGTTAATGGTGGGTCGTGACGTGTCAGATTAAATGTATAATTATTTCATTAATTACTGGATTTGATTTTGGCCAAGTGCAACTGCAACTCTCTGTTCAGCGCTCTCTGGTTAGCATCGGTGTTTTCTTGAAGATCACTCCGCGACCCACATGCTGCAGTGTAGTTGTTCAGCATTAGATGATGCGCTGTCAGCCACTTGCTTGTCATTCCCACTCGCCATCTGTCACCTCTGTCATCAAATGGACTCAAGCTAGCCACAAGTTCTGACTGAGCTCAATTGTCATGAAACTTAAATACAGCGATGAGTTTCTCTCTTTTGGTTTCATACAAACTTAGAGAAATAATGAGGAGCGCCACAGTGTGTTTTGTGAGGGGAAGTGTTTTGCGAGGGGAAGTGTTTTGTGAGGGGAAGTGTTTTGCGAGGGGAAGTGTTTGGTGAGGGAAGTGTTTGGTGAGGGGAAGTGTTTTGTGAGGGGAAGTGTTTTGCGAGGGGAAGTGTTTTGCGAGGGGAAGTGTTTGGTGAGGGGAAGTGTTTGGTGAGGGAAGTGCTTTGTGAGGGGTAGTGTTTGGTGAGGGAAAGTGTTTTGCGAGGGAAGTGCTTTGTGAAGGGAAGTGTTTTGTGAGGGAAGTGCTTTGTGAGGGGAAGTGTTTGGTGAGGGGAAGTGCTTAATAATGAGTCTCTCAAAACAAACAAATTACAACGACACGTCCTGACTAAACATCCACAGCATGACGGTAAACCCAGGGAGTTCTTTCAGAACAGGGCAGAATGCTTCGGGAAACAGTGCTTCGACAGTGGAAGAGTAAGTCATTGTTGTCATTTTATAACAGGTGATGATAAGCAGAAATAAGGGAGTACTATCTCTCATAGTAGTAGATGTGAGTTTCTCTTTCAACAATCCCCTTGTACACAGCTAATAGTTAGCTAGCTAACGTTAGCCATAGCAAGCTATCTAGCTTCTGATAGTGTAACCCCAAAGGAACAGTACAGTTGAAGATGGGAGAAAAAAATAAAACTGTTGCTGTTAAAATACAAGTCATTATTTTTATTCTGAACTGGAATACAGTGATTGACGCAAGATGCTTTTGAGGCAAACACGCTCACACAGTTCTGGGTAGAACATCTACAGCAGGAAGCCGTTTCCTGCCTGGCTGAGAAAGCAGTAGATGTTCTGATCCAGTTTGGCACCACATACCTATGCGACTTAAGGGTTCTCAACTCTGGCGTACATAAGAAACAAGGAAAGACACAGACTCAATCAGGGCATCTCAGGGTTGTCAAACTGAGAACAGAATAGACATGCCTGTTGAAATCTTCAACAAGGCACACACCTCTCGTTAGCACTGTGTGTGTGTGTGTGTGTGTGTGTGTGTGTGTGTGTGTGTGTGTTTTCTGGTCTACATCTGTGTGATGTGATCAATCAGTTTATTCCAGAATAAAAATGATGTATTGTATTTTAACAGCAACAGTTCCAACCTAGACTTGTTTTCAACACTAATTTCTACAGTAGGTCTGATCCTGTTTCATCTGTACTGTTACTTAGGGGCTGCACTATCAGAAACTGAGCCTGTGTCTTCTGGTCTACGTCTGTGTGATGGGATCAATCAGTTCAGAATGAAAAATTATTTATTGTATTTTAACAGCAACCTAGACAGAAATGTAAGTGTTTTTAATGGGGAAAAATATACATGAATAGCTATTTATATGGGTATTTAATTTCATTGTTATTTGTCTATGTTGCATTTGTTAATGGGCATAA
Source organism: Coregonus suidteri (assembly GCA_036851935.1). NCBI lineage: Eukaryota > Metazoa > Chordata > Actinopteri > Salmoniformes > Salmonidae > Coregonus > Coregonus suidteri. The sequence goes on along the minus strand of CM072250.1, from coordinate 44,331,912 downwards.
GGGCAATGAAATGTACCGATATTTACGTATAGTTGAATGTTTTCGTAAGCTTGGGTCCCAGAAAAACACAGAATTTCTAATTTGGGTCCCAGGCTGAAAAAGTTAAAGAACCCCTGCATTAATGTATTATTCCCTCACTCATTCATACTGACTAGAGACTGAAGATCATCATCAGAAGGTATACAGTGCATTCAGCAAGTATTCAGACTTCCACATTTTGTTATGTTACAGCCTTATTCTAAAATTGATGATTATTTTTTTCTCGCAATCTACAAACAATACCCCATAATGACCAAGAAAAAACAGGTTTTAAGAATTTTTTTGCAAATGTATAAAATAAAACTGAAATACACATTTACATAAGTACCCTTTACTCAGTACTTTGCTAAAATACCTTTGGCAGCGATTACAGCCTCAAGTCTTCTTGGGTATGACGCTACAAGCTTGGCACACCTGTATTTGGGGAGTTTCTCCCATTCTTCTCTGCAGATCCTCTCAAGCTCTGTCAGGTTGGATGGGGAGCGTTGCTGCACAGCTATTTTCAGGTCTCTCCAGAGATGTTAGATCGGGTTCAAGTCCGGGCTCTGGCTGGGCCATTCAAGGACATTCAGAGACTTGTCCCGAAGCCACTCCTGCATATTCTTGGCTGTGTGCTTAGGGTCGTTGTCCTGTTAGAAGGTGAACCTTCGCCCCAGTCTGAGGTCCTGAGCGCTCTGGAGCAGATTTTCATCAAGGATCTCTCTGTACTTTGCTCCATTTATATTTTACTCGATCCTAACTAGTCTCCCAGTCCCTGCAGCTGAAAAACATCCCCACAGCATGATGCTGCCACTACCATGCTTCACCGTAGGGATGGTGGCAGGTTTCCTCCAGATGTGACGCTTGGCATTCAGGCCAAAGAGTTCAGTCTTGGTTTCATCAGACCAGAGAGTCCTTTAGGTGCCTTTTGGCAAACTCCAAGCGGGCTGTCATGTGCCTTTTACTGAGGAGTGACTTCCGTCTGGCCACTCTACCATAAATGTCTGATTGGTGGAGTGCTGCAGAGATGGTTGTCCCATCTCCACAGAGGATCCCTGGAGCTCTGTCAGAGTGACCATCGGGTTCTTGGTCACCTCCCTGACCAAGGCCCTTCTCCCCCGATTGCTCAGTTTGGCTGGGAGGCCAGCTCTAGGAAGAGTCTTGGTGGTTCCAAACTTCTTCCATTTAAGAATGATGGATGCCACTGTGTTCTTCAATGCTGCAGACATCTTTTGGTACCCTTCCCCAGATATGTGCCTGTCTCGGTGCTCTTCTTGACAATTCCTTCAACCTCTTGGATTGGTTTTTGCTCTGACAATGAAATTGTAGAAACATCTCAAGGATGATCAATGGAAACAGGATGCACCTGAGCTCAATTTCGAGTCTCATAGCAAAGGGTCTGAATACTTATGTAAATAAGTTATTTCTGTTTATTTATTTTTTATATGAATTGACAAACATTTCTAAAAACCTGTTTTAACTTTGTCATTATGGGGTATTGTGTGTAGATTGATGAGCAAAATATGTATTTTATCAATTTTAGAATAATGTAACAAAATGTGGAAAAAGTCAAAGGGTCTGAAATACTGTGCTCTAAGGGCCCTGGTCTCTAGTGCTCTACTGTCTCTATGGGCCCTGGTCTCTAGTGCTCTACTGTCTCTAAGGGCCCTGGTCTCTAGTGCTCTACTCTCTCTAAGGGCCCTGGTCTCTAGTGCTCTACTCTCTCTAAGGGCCCTGGTCTCTAGTGCTCTACTCTCTCTAAGGGCCCTGGTCTCTAGTGCTCTACTCTCTCTATGGGCCCTGGTCTCTAGTGCTCTACTCTCTCTATGGGCCCTGGTCTCTAGTGCTCTACTCTCTCTATGGGCCCTGGTCTCTAGTGCTCTACTCTCTCTATGGGCCCTGGTCTCTAGTGCTCTACTGTCTCTATGGGCCCTGGTCTCTAGTGCTCTACTCTCTCTCTAAGGGCCCTGGTCTCTAGTGCTCTACTCTCTCTAAGGGCCCTGGTCTCTAGTGCTCTACTCTCTCTATGGGCCCTGGTCTCTAGTGCTCTACTCTCTCTATGGGCCCTGGTCTCTAGTGCTCTACTCTTCTCTATGGGCCCTGGTCTCTAGTGCTCTACTGTCTCTAAGGGCCCTGGTCTCTAGTGCTCTACTCTCTCTAAGGGCCCTGGTCTCTAGTGCTCTACTCTCTCTAAGGGCCCTGGTCTCTAGTGCTCTACTCTCTCTAAGGGCCCTGGTCTCTAGTGCTCTACTGTCTCTAAGGGCCCTGGTCTCTAGTGCTCTACTCTCTCTATGGGCCCTGGTCTCTAGTGCTCTACTCTCTCTAAGGGCCCTGGTCTCTAGTGCTCTACTCTCTCTAAGGGCCCTGGTCTCTAGTGCTCTACTGTCTCTATGGGCCCTGGTCTCTAGTGCTCTACTCTCTCTAAGGGCCCTGGTCTCTAGTGCTCTACTCTCTCTATGGGCCCTGGTCTCTAGTGCTCTACTCTCTCCCTAAAGGGCCCTGGTCTCTAGTGCTCTACTGTCTCTAAGGGCCCTGGTCTCTAGTGCTCTACTCTCTCTAAGGGCCCTGGTCTCTAGTGCTCTACTCTCTCTATGGGCCCTGGTCTCTAGTGCTCTACTCTCTCTATGGGCCCTGGTCTCTAGTGCTCTACTCTCTCTATGGGCCCTGGTCTCTAGTGCTCTACTGTCTCTAAGGGCCCTGGTCTCTAGTGCTCTACTCTCTCTATGGGCCCTGGTCTCTAGTGCTCTACTCTCTCTAAGGGCCCTGGTCTCTAGTGCTCTACTCTCTCTAAGGGCCCTGGTCTCTAGTGCTCTACTCTCTCTAAGGGCCCTGGTCTCTAGTGCTCTACTCTCTCTATGGGCCCTGGTCTCTAGTGCTCTACTCTCTCTATGGGCCCTGGTCTCTAGTGCTCTACTCTCTCTATGGGCCCTGGTCTCTAGTGCTCTACTCTCTCTAAGGGCCCTGGTCTCTAGTGCTCTACTCTCTCTATGGGCCCTGGTCTCTAGTGCTCTACTGTCTCTAAGGGCCCTGGTCAAAATAAGTGCACTATGAAGGTAATAGGGTCCAATTATAGGTGCCCTGCAGATCATATGTTATAGTACATTTGGACCTAGGTTACCCTGTGGAAAACAATTAACTCATTTCCATGTGAAGGTTCCTCCCCCTCAATGCCACGCCGCTCAGCGTAAACAACCCATGGAGCCAAATGACTTTACTGCGCCTCAAATGGCACCCTATTCCCTATGCGGTGCCCATTGGGCCCTGGTCAAAGGTAGTGCACTAGGAAGGGAATAGTCTGCAATTTTGGACATAGCCTTTTTCTCTTTCACTAGCGTGGTAAAGGAGTGGCGCTGAGAAGACTGACTCACAATTAGACAATCAGAGGAGACAGACAGGATGTAAACCTGTCACTATACTTGGGAGGGAGGAGACACCATGGAGAGAGAGACCTCTGTATTAAACAGGGTTTGTCGTTAAAACAGAACACCAAGGGGAACAGACATTTATTTTACACAGACATTTATAGGCAGAGAGAGAGTTGAACAGAGAAACAGACATTTAAATGCAGAGAGAGAGTTGAACAGAGAAACAGACATTTAAAGGCAGAGAGAGAGAGTTGAACAGAGAAACAGACATTTAAAGGCAGAGAGAGAGTTGAACAGAGAAACAGACATTTAAAGAGAGTAAACACTGCTTAATGGCGTCTTTGATCCAGCCTCTGGTGTGAAGGGATGTGTGTGTGTGTGTGTGTCGTGCGTAGCGTGTATAGCGTGTGTGTGCTCCCCTCTGCCATGAGCTGTAGTCACGACAACAGCCGTGAGATAGCCTTCCAAAGCCACGTATATCCCCTATTTCCTGTTCACCTATATGGATACAAAGTAGCTGCACTTCCCAAATGGCACCCTATTCCCTATAAAGTGCACTACTTTTGGCCAAAGCCCTTTGGGTCCTAAAATCAACGCACTATATAGGGAATAGGGTGCCGTTTGTGATGTTACCATGGTTACAGTAACTCCTCCCCATGGCTAGCGTATATAAAGAAAGCTTTTGCTTGAGGGTGAAGGTTAACATTTCACATTCAGCCTGGTTACAGTACTACATTTACAGTAGTAACCTGGTGGATCTCTGTTCTTCTACAGAGCCTGGTTACAGTAGTAACCTGGTGGATCTCTGTTCTTCTACAGAGCCTGGTTACAGTAGTAACCTGGTGGATCTCTGTTCTTCTACAGAGCCTGGTTACATTAGTAACCTGGTGGACTCTCTGTTCTTCTACAGAGCCTGGTTACAGTAGTAACCTGGGTGGATCTCTGTTCTTCTACAGAGCCTGGTTACATTAGTAACCTGGTGGATCTCTGTTCTTCTACAGAGCCTGGTTACAGTAGTAACCTGGTGGATCTCTGTTCTTCTACAGAGCCTGGTTACATTAGTAACCTGGTGGATCTCTGTTCTTCTACAGAGCCTGGTTACAGTAGTAACCTGGTGGATCTCTGTTCTTCTACAGAGCCTGGTTAACAGTAGTAACCTGGTGGATCTCTGTTCTTCTATAGAGCCTGTTTACAGTAGTAACCTGGTGGATCTCTGTTCTTCTACAGAGCCTGGTTACATTAGTAACCTGGTGGATCTCTGTTTCTTCTACAGAGCCTGGTTACATTAGTAACCTGGTGGATCTCTGTTCTTGGACAGAGCCTGGTTACATTAGTAACCTGGTGGATCTCTGTTCTTCTACAGAGCCTGGTTACAGTAGTAACCTGGTGGATCTCTGTTCTTCTACAGAGCCTGGTTACATTAGTAACCTGGTGGATCTCTGTTCTTCTACAGAGCCTGGTTACAGTAGTAACCTGGTGGATCTCTGTTCTTCTACAGAGCCTGGTTACATTAGTAACCTGGTGGATCTCTGTTCTTCTACAGAGCCTGGTTACAGTAGTAACCTGGTGGATCTCTGTTCTTCTACAGAGCCTGGTTATCATTAGTAACCTGGTGGATCTCTGTTCTTCTACAGAGCCTGGTTACAGTAGTAACCTGGTGGATCTCTGTTCTTCTACAGAGCCTGGTTACATTAGTAACCTGGTGGATCTCTGTTCTTCTATAGAGCCTGGTTACAGTAGTAACCTGGTGGATCTCTGTTCTTCTACAGAGCCTGGTTACATTAGTAACCTGGTGGATCTCTGTTCTTCTACAGAGCCTGGTTACATTAGTAACCTGGTGGATCTCTCTGTTCTTCTACAGAGCCTGGTTACATTAGTAACCTGGTGGATCTCTGTTCTTCTACAGAAGCCTGGTTACATTAGTAACCTGGTGGATCTCTGTTCTTCTACAGAGCCTGGTTACATTAGTAACCTGGTGGATCTCTGTTCTTCTACAGAGCCTGGTTACAGTAGTAACCTGGTGGATCTCTGTTCTTCTACAGAGCCTGGTTACATTAGTAACCTGGTGGATCTCTGTTCTTCTACAGAGCCTGGTTACATTAGTAACCTGGTGGATCTCTGTTCTTCTACAGAGCCTGGTTACAGTAGTAACCTGGTGGATCTCTGTTCTTCTACAGAGCCTGGTTACAGTAGTAACCTGGTGGATCTCTGTTCTTCTACAGAGCCTGGTTACATTAGTAACCTGGTGGATCTCTGTTCTTCTACAGAGCCTGGTTACATTAGTAACCTGGTGGGTATTTTTCCTTCTGCAGAACCTCTTCCCCTCCCTCGCTCCCTCCCTCCCTCCTCCTCTACACCTCCTTCCCTACCCACCTCGTCCCCTCCTCCCTCCCTGCCTCCCCAAGAGAAGAGGAGGGAAGGGTATTAAAAGGGAAGGAAAGAGGAGGGAAGATCAGACAGGACAGAGCCAGGGCTGACCAGCCAGGACAGACCAACCAGGACAGACCAACCAGGACAGACCAACCAGGACAGACCAACCAGGACAGACCAACCAGGAGAGACCAACCAGGAGAGACCAACCAGGACAGACCAACCAGGAGAGACCAACCAGGACAGACCAACCAGGACAGACCAACCAGGACAGACCAACCAGGACAGACCAGCCAGGACAGACCGTTCAGGACAGACCAACCAGGACAGACCAGCCAGGACAGACCAGCCAGGACAGACCGTTCAGGACAGACCAACCAGGAGAGACCGTTCAGGTCAGAGGCAGGACAGAGGGACTCTGCTTGTTCAGCAGGTTGCTGTGAATCCACACATAGCCATATTGTTTTGGTGCGTTATAAATATTTTATTCATCCCAATATTCAGGAAACAGCATATAACACAATCGTAGTGAAATAATTTGAAGTAAGTTTGAACCAATCAAAGTAAAAGCAGCCAAGAGAAAGGAAGACAACTTGAAAAGGCGGTAACATCAGATACTGTACAAAACAATGCCAACGTATTGTCCTCTTGAATCAATACAATCATAGAATCCTTTTTTAACTGTGGGAAGATCTGAACGTCCCTCACAGTAGGTCCCATAAAGGCATCAGCACCCTGTATGCTCCCCCCCCCCCCCCCCCCCCCCCACACACACACACACCACACACTAGAATGCTGTGGTTGCCATAGTGTCACCGGGTTCTACATAAATAATAACAATGTGCACTTATTAAATGAGGCTTTCTGCATTACCTGTCCTGCTTACCCCCTACACACATACTCCCCTCTTCCTTGTCTCTCTGGGTGGAGTTGGAAGTATGGTTCAGATTGGAGCTGGGACAGACAGAAAAGACAAGTCCCTGCTTGCTCTTACCTCTACATGCTCCTCTGTTCCCACACACCACCTCTCTCTCTCTCATCTTCTCGCTCTCTCTCCTTCTCTCTCGTCTCATGGCAGATCTCTCTCTCGCACTCTCTCTCTCTCTCTCTCTTCAGTCTCTCTCTCTCTCTCTCTCGCTCCTCTCTCTCTCATCGCTCTCTCGTCTCTCTCTCATCTCTCCTCTCTCTCTCTCTCTCATCCGTCTCTCTCTCTCTCTCTCTCTCCTCTCTCTCTCTCTCTCTCCCCTCTCCTCTCTCTCTCTCTCGTCTCTCTCTCTCTCCTCTCTCTCCTCCTCTCCTCTCTCTCTCCTCTCTCTCTCTCTCTGTCCATCTCCTCTCCTCTCTCTCTCATCATCTCGTCTCTCCTCTCTCCTCCCATCTCCTCCTCTCTCTCTCTCTCTCTCTCTCTCTCTCTCTCTCTCCTCTCTACATCTTCCTCTCTCTCTCTCTCTCTCTCTCATCTCGTCTCTCTCTCCCAACTCTCTCTCTCTCTCTCTCTCTCTCTCTTCTCTCTCTCTCCTCTCTCTCTCTTCTCTCTCTCTTCTCTCTCTCTCTCTCTCTCGTCTCATCTCTCTCTTCATTCTCTCTCTCTCTCCTCTCTCTCTCTCTCTCTCTCATCTCTCTCCTCTCTCTCTCTCTCTCTCCTGGCCTGGGTTCAACAGCCGTTAGTTGAGGAAACAACTTTAGCAGCAGTGTTGGCTAAATGAATAGGAGCTATTGTCTCCTGCCCTGACTGGCTGTAATGTCATTATCCGGTTTGTTCTGTCAATTATTCATTTCATACCTGACACTCTGTGTCTGTCTGTGCGTGTGTATTCCGTATAGGTTATACAGAACCCCCTCCAAGTGTAGTTTTTTGTACCCTCTCAGACGTTCTATCTCTCTGGGAGTGTTTTGGTACCCTCTCAGACGTTCTATCTCTCTGGGAGTGCTTTGTACCCTCTCAGACGTTCTATCTCTCTGGGAGTGTTTTGGTACCCTCTCAGACGTTCTATCTCTCTGGGAGTGTTTTGGTACCCTCTCTCAGACGTTCTAATCTCTCTGGGAGTGTTTTTGGTACCCTCTCAGACGTTTCTATCTCTCTCTGGGAGTGTTTTTTGGTACCCTCTCAGACGTTCTATCTCTCTGGGAGTGTTTTGGTACCCTCTCAGACGTTCTATCTCTCTGGGAGTGTTTTGGTACCCTCTCAGACGTTCTATCTCTCTGGGAGTGCTTTGGTACCCTCTCAGACGTTCTAATCTCTCTGGGAGTGTTTTGGTACCCCTCTCAGACGTTCTATCTCTCTGGGGAGTGTTTTGGTACCTGGGAGTGTTTTTGGTACCCTCTCAGACGTTCTATCTCTCTGGGAGTGTTTTGGTACCCTCTCAGACGTTCTGTGTCTCTGGGAGTGTTTTGGTACCCTCTCAGACGTTCTATCTCTCTGGGAGTGTTTTTGTACCCTCTCAGACGTTATATCTCTCTGGGAGTACACTTGTACATTTGACCAGGGCCCATAGGGCTCAATAGGGTGCCATTTGGGACGGACTCAGAGACAGGCTGTCAGGCCCTGCTGGTTCACTGTTTCTCCCTTCTTTCCTCCCTCCTTCAGTCAGATAAGAGAACTAGGGAAGCCCAGGGAGGCCCAGGGAGGCCCAGGGAGGTGTGTACGTACAGCTTGCAGACCAGACAGGGTTGTTTCTGGGGTTTGTACCGTCCCATAGTGGCCATGTAGCGGTTAGTGAGAAATCACATAGAGGGAGTTAAGAGTCAGCCTGTGGTAATAGGGTTGACCACACCCTCTTTCTCTCTCTGTCTCTCTCTCGTCTCTCTCTCTCTCTCTCTCTCTCTCTCCTCTCTCTCTCTCTCTCTCTCTCTCTCTCTCTCTCTCTCCTCTCTCTCTCGTCTCTCTCTCTGTCTCTCTCTCTCTGTCTCTGTCTCTGTCTCTCTCTCTCTCTCTCTCTCTCTCTGTCTCTCTCTCTGCTCTCTCCCTCTCTCTCTCTCTGTCTCTCTCTCTCTCTCTGTGTCTCTCTCTGTGTCTCTCTCTGTGTCTCTCTCTCTCTCTCTCTCTCTCTCTCTCTCTCTCTGCCCTCAGCAAGGCTAGGAGGAAAATAAACACACACACACACAACACACTCCTCTTCCCAAGCCAGAAGGGAAAGACAACACGGGTGAGATGACATCAGAGCTGTATAACCTGTTTAACTTAGTGGTAATAATGAACCTGGTGGACCAGAGTAGACAGGTTTAATACCTGTCCTCAGTTGGCCCAGACAGGGTTAATACCTGTCCTCAGGTGGACCAGACAGGGTTAATACCTGTCCTCAGGTGGACCAGACCAGAACAGGGTAAATACCAGACAGGGTTAATACCTGTCCTCAGGTGGACCAGACCAGACAGGGTTAATACCTGTCCTCAGGTGGACCAGACCAGACAGGGTTAATACCTGTCCTCAGGTGGACCAGACCAGGGTTTAATACCTGTCCTCAGGTGGCCAGACCAGACAGGGTTAATACCTGTCCTCAGGTGGACCAGACAGGGTTAATACCTGTCCTCAGGTGGACCAGACAGGGTTAATACCTGTCCTCAGGTGGACCAGACACAGGTTAATACCTGTCCTCAGGTGTCCCAGAACCAGACAGGGTTGGACCAGACCCACCAGACAGGGTTAATACCTGTCCTCAGGTGGCCCAGACAGGGTTAATACCTGTCCTCAGGTGGACCAGACAGGGTTAATACCTGTCCTCAGGTGGACCAGACCAGACAGGGTTAATACCTGTCCTCAGGTGGACCAGACCAGACAGGGTTAATACCTGTCCTCAGGTGGACCAGACCAGACAGGGTTAATACCTGTCCTCAGGTGGACCAGACAGGGTTAATACCTGTCCTCAGGTGGACCAGACAGGGGTTAATACCTGTCCAGACCAGGTTAATTACCTGTTGACCAGGTGGCCCAGACAGGGTTAATACCTGTCCTCAGGTGGACCAGACAGGGTTAATACCTGTCCTCAGGTGGACCAGACCAGACAGGGTTAATACCTGTCCTCAGGTGGACCAGACAGGGTTAATACCTGTCCAGGTGGACCAGGACCAGACAGGGTTAATACCTGTCCTCAGGTGGACCAGACCAGACAGGGTTAATACCTGTCCTCAGGTGGACCAGACCAGACAGGGTTAATACCTGTCCTCAGGTGGACCAGACAGGGTTAATACCTGTCCTCAGGTGACCCAGACAGGGTTAATACCTGTCCTCAGGTGGACCAGACCAGACAGGGTTAATACCTGTCCTCAGGTGGACCAGACCAGACAGGGTTAATACCTGTCCTCAGGTGGCCCAGACAGGGTTAATACCTGTCCTCAGGTGGACCAACAGACCAGGGGACAGGGTTTAATACCTGTCCTCAGGTGGACCAGACCAGACAGGGTTAATACCTGTCCTCAGGTGGACCAGACAGGGTTAATACCTGTCCTCTCCCAGGTGGACCAGTGTACCAGACAGGGTTAATACCTGTCCTCAGGTGGACCAGACCAGACAGGGTTAATACCTGTCCTCAGGTGGACCAGACCAGACAGGGTTAATACCTGTCCTCAGGTGGACCAGACCAGACAGGGTTAATACCAGTCCACAGATTTGGCATTCACTATTGCTTTGTCAAGCACTTTAGCTTACAGGCGATAGATGTCGTTGATATTGATTGATGCTTTGTTTGCTTCAGTTTTGCAAATTAATTAAATAAAAAATGATTTACATCACGTGAACACAACAAGAAAAGTTAAACAAATGAGACACGCTCAGCAAAACCTCTGTGCTGCCATCTAGGATGTTAGGGGGTTAGGGATCCTTGAATACATAGGATGTTAGGGGGTTAGGGATCCTTGAATACATAGGATGTTAGGGGGTTAGGGATCCTTGAATACATAGGATGTTAGGGGGTTAGGGATCCTTGAATACATAGGATGTTAGGGGGTTAGGGATCCTTGAATACATAGGATGTTATCCTGAAACAGGGTTTTAGGGGGTTCCTTGAATACATAGGATGTTAGGGGGTTAGGGATATGGATCCTGAATACATAGGATGTTAGGGGGTTAGGGATCCTTGAATACATAGGATGTTAGGGGGTTAGGGATCCTTGAATACATAGGATGTTAGGGGGTTAGGGATCCTTGAATACATAGGATGTTAGGGGGTTAGGGCTCATTGGATACTGTACATTACTTACATTGCTCATTGATTGTGAATGGGCAAAAGGAGGAGGACTTTACTAGGATACAGTGGGGAGAACAAGTATTTGATACACTGCCAATTTTGCAGGTTTTCCTACTTACAAAGCATGTAGAGGTCTGTAATTTTTATCATACGTACACTTCAACTGTGAGAGACGGAATCTAAAACAAAAATCCAGAAAATCACATTGTATGACTTTTAAGTAATTAATTTGTATTTTATTGCATGACATAAGTATTTGATCACCTACCAACCAGCAAGAATTCCGGCTCTCACAGACCTGTTAGATTTTATTTAAGAAGCCCTCCTGTTCTCCACTCATTACCTGTATTAACTGCACACGTTTGAACTCGTTACCTGTATAAAAAACACCCTGTCCACACACTCAATCAACAGACTCCAACCTCTCCACAATGGCCAAGACCAGTGAGCTGTGTAAGGACATCAGGGATAAAATTGTAGACCTGCACAAGGCTGGGATGGGCTACAGGACAATAGGCAAGCAGCTTGGTGAGAAGGCAACAACTTGTTGGCGCAATTATTAGAAAATGGAAGAAGTTCAAGATGACGGTCACTCACCCTTGGTCTGGGGCTCCATGCAAGATCTCACCTTGTGGGGCATCAGTGATCATGAGGAAGGTGAGGGATCAGCCCATAACTACACGGCAGGACCTGGTCAAATGACCTGAAGAGAGCTGGGACCACAGTCTCAAAGAAACCATTAGTAACACACTACGCCCGTCATGGATTAAAATCTTGCAGCGCACGCAAGGTCCCCCTGCTCAAGCCATCGCATGTCCAGGCCCTTCTGAAGTTTGCCAATGACCATCTGGATGATCCAGAGGAGGAATGGGAGAAGGTCATGTGGTCTGATGAGACAAAAAGAGCGTTTTGGTCTAAACTCCACTCGCCGTGTTTGGAGGAAGAAGAAGGATGAGTTACAACCCAAGAACACCATCCAACCGTGAAGCATGGAGGTGGAAACATCATTCTTTGGGGATGCTTTTCTGCAAAGGGGACAGGACGACTGCACCGTATTGAGGGGAGGATGGATGGGACCATGTATCGTGAGATCTTGGCCAACAACCTCCTTCCCTCAGTAAGAGCATTGAAGATGGGTCGTGGCTGGGTCTTCCAGCATGACAACAACCCGAAACACACAGCCAGGGGTAACTAAGGAGTGGCTCCGTAAGAAGCATCTCAAGGTCCTGGAGTGGCCTAGCCAGTCTCCAGACCTGAACCCAATAGAACATCTTTGGAGGGAGCTGAAGTCCGTATTGCCCAGCGACAGCCCCGAAACCTGAAGGATCTGGAGAAGGTCTGTATGGAGGAGTGGGCCAAAATCCCTGCTGCAGTGTGTGCAAACATGGTCAAGACCTACAGGAAACGTATGCTCTCTGTAATTGCAAACAAAGGTTTCTGTACCAAATATTAAGTTCTGCTTTTCTGATGTATCAAATACTTATGTCATGCAATAAAATGCAAATTAATTACTTAAAAAATCATATAATGTGATTTTCTGGATTTTTGTTTTAGATTCCGTCTCTCACAGTTGAAGTGTACCTATGATAAATATTACAGACCTCTGCATGCTTGTAAGTTGGAAAACCTGCAGAATCGGCAGTGTATCAGATCCTTGTTCTCCCCACTGTATGTGTAAAATGATTGCCTCACTACTACAACCATGCAGTGTTAGATAGGAAGTCCACACTATAGTTCATGACTGCCCTTTTAATGAAGTTAAGTATTTCCTTCTACTAGATACCCTCATCGTGCTCTATAAATACCAAGCTTTATTCCTTAGGGATATTTTCTGCTGTTGTGCCTCCCTAATGCATTTAAAAGCTGTGCTTACTGATGATCAGATGAAACTGTAATGCTGTCTCTCCTCTCCTCTCCTCTCCTCTCCTCTCCTCTCCTCTCCTCTCCTCTCCTCTCCTCCTCTCCTCTCCTCTCCTCTCCTCTCCTCTCCTCTCCTCTCCTCCCTCTCCTCTCCTCTCCTCTCTCTCCTCTCCTCTCCTCTCCTCTCCTCTCCTCTCACCACTGTGCTTACTGATGCTCAGATGAAACTGTAATGCTGTGTGTGTGTGTGTGTGTGTGTGTGCTCACTGACGTTCATATGAAACTGTGATGCTACTCTACACGCATGGTTTGTTATCTCCCATCACAGCACTTGGACAAAACAACCCTCCTCTCTCTTTCTCTCCTCTTTCCCCTCTCCTCTCGTCTCTCCTCTCCTCTCATCTCATCTCATCTCATATCCTCTCTCCTCTCTCTCCTCTCCTCCTCTCTCTCCTCTCTCATCTCCTCTCCTCTCCTCTCTCCTCTCTCCTCTCTCCTCTCCTCCTCTCTCTCTCTCCTCTCCTCTCCAATCCTCTCTCCTCTCCTCTCCTCTCCTCTCCTCTCCTCTCCTCTCCTCTCCTCTCCTCTCTCCTCTCCTCTCCTCTCCTCTCCTCTCCTCTCCTCTCCTCTCCTCTCCTCTCCTCTCCTCTCCTCTCCTCTCCTCTCACCGCTGTGCTTACTGATGCTCAGATGAAACTGTAATGCTGTTTGTGTGTGTGTGTGTGTGTGTGTGCGTGCGCTCACTGACGTTCATATGAAACTGTGATGCTACTCTACACGCATGGTTTGTTATCTCCCATCACAGCACTTGGACAAAACAACCCTCCCCTCTCCTCTCGTCTCTCTCGTCTGTCCTCACATCTACCCCCCCCCCCCCCCCCCCCCCCCCCCCCCCTCTCCTCTCCTCTCCTCTCCTCTCCTCTCCTCTCCTCTCCTCTCCTCTCCTCTCCTCTCCTCTCTCCTCTCCTCTCCTCTCCTCTCTCTCCTTGTCTCTCTCTTCTCTCCTCTCCACTCTTGTGTCTTTCCTCTCTCGACTCTCTTGTCTCTCCTCTCCTCACCTCTCCTCTTAGTTTTTAGTAGCTAGCTAACTTTTTTGTTTGGATCCCGTGACACAGTTGGCATCAGTTGCTGGGATTGCTAGTCTCTGTCCAGTGATCTTGCCGACCATGGACGGGTCTGAGGAGCTATTTGGCATTGCAGCTAGCCTAGCTGCTAGCTAGCAGCATATCAAGCTACCCGGTTAGCCATTGTGGCTGGGACTGCGGATTGTCCCGGGTTCGTGGCTGTCTAGATCCCTGCTGTTTGTTGTTTTCAATCTTCCCTGTGACCTGTCCTGTCTGGAACTGCGAGGAGTAACAGTGTAACCTACTTTGCTAGCTACCATGACAAAGACCAAAGCCGGCGGGAGTACCGTTGTCAAGGACAGTGGTGTCTCTCTATCACATGTGAAGGATCTTTTAAACAAACATAAAGAGTTCTACAAGCAGTTGTTACAACAACAAGAAAATAGCTTCAAGTGTTTTGTCCAAATACTGGTGGATTCAACTAATAAAAGAATGGACGACCTGACCAGAGAGGTCCAGGACCTGAAGAACAGTTTGCAGTTCTCCCAGGGTCAGCTCGATGAGTTTAAACAGGAGAACGGCAAGATGACAGCAATCTGTAAGTCATTGAGAGAGGACATCAGTTCTGTGTGTGAATCAATGATAACAATGACGGATAAATCAGACCATCTCAAGGGACAATCAAGGCGTAACAACATGGTTGTGAATGGAATTGCAGAATCTCCACATGAGACCTGGACAAAGTGAGGGAAATGATCTCTGAGAAACTGAAGATGGACCACAGGAAGATTGAGGTGGAGCGCGCCCACAGGACTGGAAAACCCACCACCGGCCCAGGTGACAGGCCCAGGACAAGGTAGCTGTTCTGGAAAGAGCCAAGAACTTGAGAGGAACGTATATCTTCCTCAATATGGACTATCCTGAAGCTGTGCAATGAGGACTATCCTGAAGAGGAAATAACTTATCCCAGCCATGAAAGCTGCCAGAGCGCGTGGGGACATTGCTTACATCCACTATAACAGGCTCATTGTCCACCCTCCCTCCCAGAAGCCTGGAAGGAATGAGAGAGCCAAGCCTAGGGGTTCGTAGCTTCAACCCCGCAGCACGCACACACACACACACACACACACACACACACACACACACACACACACACACACACACACACACACACACACACACACACACACACACACACACATCAATTGATTAATGGACTGCTGAATGTATTTTTTTTTTTTTATCTTGCTTTGTTTGCTCTTTTCAGTATTATGTCTATCTCTGATATAGCTACCCAGGAAAGGGCTGAAAATAGCCCATATTAATATATGTAGCCATAGAAAAAGGTTTATGAAATCAATAACTTGCTAACATCAGATAACATTCATATATTAGCCATTTCTGAGACTCACTTAGATAATTTATTTGATGATACAGCAGTAGCAAAACAAGAATAAACATCTACAGAAGAGACAGAAATGGGGGAGGTGTTTCTGTATATATTCAGAGCCATATTTTTACATTTACAATTTAGTCATTTAGCAGACGCTCTTATCCAGAGCGACTTACAGTTAATTAGTGAGTGCATACATTTTTGTATACTGGCCCCCTGTGGGAATCAAACCCACAACCCTGGCGTTGCAAGCGCCATGCTCTACCAACTGAGCTACAGGAGAGACAAACTTATGTCAAGTGTTGTTGATGTGTTGTGGTTGCAGGTTCACTTGCCACATCTAAAGCCTTTTCTTTTGGGGTGTTGCTATAGGCCACCAAGTGCGAACAGTCAGTATCTAAATCATATGTGTGAAATGCTCGATAGTGTATGTGATGTAAACAGAGAGGTCTACTTTCTTAGGGACCTGAATATTGATTGGTTTTCCTCAAGCTGTCTGCTCAAGAGGAAGCTTCTCACTGTAACCAGTGCCTGTAATCTGGTTCAGGTTATTAATCAACCTACCAGGGTGTTTACAAACACTACAGGAACAAGATCATCCACATGTATTGATCACATTTTTACTAATACTGTAGAACTTTGTTCTAAAGCTGTATCCGTACCCATTGGATGCAATGATCACAATATAGTAGCTATATCCAGGAAAGACAAAGTTCCAACAGCCGGACCTAAAATTGTGTATGAGAGATCATACAAACTATTTTCATTCATATGTGAATGATGTAAAAAATATTTGTTGGTCTGATGTGATTAATAAGGAGCATCCAGACGCTGCACTTGATGAATTTATGAAATTGCTTCTTCCAATTATTGATAAAGATGCACCTGTTAAGAAACTGACTGTTAAAACTATTATGGCTCCATGGATTGATGAGGAATTGAACAACTGTATGGTTGAAAGAGATGTGGCAAAAGGACTGACTGGTTGACTTACTGCAAATTGAGAAATCAATAATATAAAGAATGATGGGAAAACGTTTGATTACTTTAAATGAAAATATGGGCAGAAAGACAAATTCAACTCCATCTTTCATTGAATCAGATGGCTTATTCATCACAAAACCATTTGATGTTGGCAATTATTTTAATGATTACTTCACTGGCAAAGTGGGCAAACTTAGGCAGGAAATGCCAACAATTAACAGTGAGCCATCATATTCATGCATAAAAAACAAATAATGAAAGAAAAGCATTGCAAGTTTAAATTTTGTAAAGTTAGTGTGGGAGAGGTGGAAAAATTATTGTTATCGATCAATAATGACAAACCTCCTGGCATTGACAACTTAGATGGAAAGATACTGAGGATGGTAGCTGACTCTATAGCCACTCCTATCTGTCATATCTTTAATCTGAGTCTAGAGGAAAGTCTTTGTCCTCAGGCCTGGAGGGAAGCCAAAGTAATTCCACTACCCAAGAATGGTAAAGCGGCCTTTACTGGTTCTAACAGCAGACCTATAAGCTTGCTGCCAGCTCTTAGCAAAGTGTTGGACACTTTTTTTTTTTTTTTTTTTACCAAATACAATGCTATTTCTCTGTAAACAAATTAACAACAGACTTTCAGCATGCTTATAGGGAAGGGCACTCAACATGTAATGCACTGACACAAATGACTGATGATTGGTTGAAAGAAATTGATAATAAGAAGATTGTGGGAGCTGTACTGTTAGATTTCAGTGCAGCCTTTGATATTATTGACCATAACCTGTTGTTGAAAAAAACGTACGTGTTATGGCTTTTCAACCTCTACCATATCGTGGATTCAGAGCTATCTATCTAATACAACTCAAAGGGTTTTCTTTAATGGAAGCTTCTCTAATGTCAAACATGGACAGTGTGGTGTACCACAGGGAAGCGTTCTAGGCCCTCTACTCTTTTCTATTTTTACCAATGACCTGCCACTGGCATTAAACGAAGCATGTGTGTTCATGTACAGTGGGGAAACAAAGTATTTAGTCAGCCACCAATTGTGCAAGTTCTCCCACTTAAAAAGATGAGAGAGGCCTGTAATTTTCATCATAGGTACACGTCAACTATGACAGACAAAATGAGGAAAAGAAATCCAGAAAATCACATTGTAGGATTTTGAATGAATTTATTTGCAAATTATGGTGGTAAATAAGTATTTGGTCAATAACAAAAGTTTCTCAATACTTTGTTATATACCCTTTGTTGGCAATGACACAGGTCAAACGTTTTCTATAAGTCTTCACAAGGTTTTCACACACTGTTGCTGGTATTTTGGCCCATTCCTCCATGCAGATCTCCTCTAGAGCAGTGATGTTTTGGGGCTGTCGCTAGGCAACACGGACTTTCAACTCCCTCCAAAGATTTTTTATGGGGTTGAGATCTGGAGACTGGCTAGGCCACTCCAGGACCTTGAAATGCTTCTTACGAAGCCACTCCTTCGTTGCCCGGGCGGTGTGTTTGGGATCATTGTCATGCTGAAAGACCCAGCCACGTTTCATCTTCAATGCCCTTGCTGATGGAAGGAGGTTTTCACAAATCTCACGATACATGGCCCCATTCATTCTTTCCTTTACACGGATCAGTCGTCCTGGTCCCTTTGCAGAAAAACAGCCCCAAAGCATGATGTTTCCACCCCCATGCTTCACAGTAGGTATGGTGTTCTTTGGATGCAACTCAGCATTCTTTGTCCTCCAAACACGACGAGTTGAGTTTTTACCAAAAATATCAATTTTGGTTTCATCTGACCATATGACATTCTCCCAATCCTCTTCTGGATCATCCAAATGCACTCTAGCAAACTTCAGACGGGCCTGGACATGTACTGGCTTAAGCAGGGGGACACGTCTGGCACTGCATGATTTGAGTCCCTGGCGGTGTAGTGTGTTACTGATGGTAGGCTTTGTTACTTTGGTCCCAGCTCTCTGCAGGTCATTCACTAGGTCCCCCCCGTGTGGTTCTGGGATTTTTGCTCACCGTTCTTGTGATCATTTTGACCCCACGGGGTGAGATCTTGCGTGGAGCCCCAGATCAAGGGAGATTATCAGTGGTCTTGTATGTCTTCCATTTCCTAATAATTGCTCCCAGTTGATTTCTTCAAACCAAGCTGCTTACCTATTGCAGATTCAGTCTTCCCAGCCTGGTGCAGGTCTACAATTTTGTTTCTGGTGTCCTTTGACAGCTCTTTGGTCTTGGCCATAGTGGAGTTTGGAGTATGACTGTTTGAGGTTGTGGACAGGTGTCTTTTATACTGATAACAAGTTCAAACAGGTGCCATTAATACAGGTAACGAGTGGAGGACAGAGGAGCCTCTTAAAGAAGAAGTTACAGGTCTGTGAGAGCCAGAAATCTTGCTTGTTTGTAGGTGACCAAATACTTATTTTCCACCATAGTTTGCAAATAAATTCATTAAAAATCCTACAATGTGATTTTCTGGAGAAAAAAATTCTCAATTTGTCTGTCATAGTTGACGTGTACCTATGATGAAAATTGCAGGCCTCTCTCATCTTTTTAAGTGGGAGAGCTTGCACAATTGGTGGCTGACTAAATACTTTTTTCCCCCACTGTATGCTGATGATTCAACCATATACACATCATCAACCACAGCTAATGAAGTCACAGAAACCGTTAACAAATAGTTGCAGTCTGTTTTGGAGTGGGTGGCCACTAATAAACTGGTCCTGAACATCTCTAAAACTAAGCGCATTGTATTTGGTACAAATCATTCCCTAAGTTCTAGACCTCAGCTGAATCTGGTAATGAATGGTGTCGCTGTTGAACAAGTTGAGGAGAGTAAATTGCTTGGCGTTATCTTAGATTGTAAACTAGCATGGTCAAAACATATAGATTAAATGGTTGTAAAGATGGGGAGAGGTCTGCCATAATACAGAGATGCTCTGCTTTTTTGACATCACACTCCAAAAAGCAAGTTCTGCAGGCTCTAGTTTTGTCTTATCTTGATTATTGTCCAGTCGTGTATTCGAGTGCTGCAAAGAAAGACCTAGTTAAGCTGCAGCTGGCCCAGAACAGAGCATCACGTCTTGCTCTTCATTGTAATCAGAGGACTGAATATTAATGCTATGCCAGTCTCTCTTGGCTGAGAGTTGAGTTCTTTTTATAAGAAACATTAATGTGTTGAAAATCCCAAATTGCATAGTCAATTTACACACAGCTCTGACATACACACTTAGTGGCTTGTGAAAGTATTCACCCCCCCTCCCCAGGGTTATCTTTGGTCTCTTTGTTGCCTCTCTGATTAATGCCCTCCTTGCCTGGTCTGTGAGTTTTGGTGGGATGCCCTCTCTTGGCAGGTTTGTTGTGGTGCCATATTCTTTCCCTTTTTAATAATGTATTTAATGGTGCTCTGTGGGATGTTCAAAGTTTCTGATATTTTTTATAACCCAACCCTGATCTGTACTTCTCCACAACTTTGTCCCTGACCTGTTTTGGAGAGCTCCTTGGTCTTCATGGTGCCGCTTGCTTGGTGGTGCCCCTTGCTTAGTGGTGTTGCAGACTCTGGGGCCTTTCAGAACAGGTGTATATATTCTGAAATCATGTGACACTTAGATTGCACACAGGTGGACTTTATTTAACTAATTATGTGACTTCTGAAGGTAATTGGTTACAACAGATATTATTTAGGGGCTTCATAGCAAAGGGGATAATACATATGCATGCACCACTTTTCCGTTATTTATTTTTTAGAATTTATTGAATCAAGTTACATTTACATTTACATTTTAGTCATTTAGCAGACGCTCTTATCCAGAGCGACTTACAGTTAGTGAGTGCATACATTATATTTTTCATACTGGCCCCCCGTGGGAATCGAACCCACAACCCTGGCGTTGCAAAGTTATTTTATTTTGATTTTTTATTTCACTTCACCTATATGGTCTATTTTGTGTATGTCCATTGTATGAAATCCAAATAAAAATCCATTTAAATTACAGGTTGTAATGCAACAAAATAGGAAAAACGCCAAGGGGGATGAATACTTTTGCAATGCACTGTACCCCACCAGACATGCCACCAGGGGTCTTTTCACTGTCCCCAAATCCAGAACAAATTCATGAAAGCGTACAGTATTATATAGAACCAGTATTGCATGGAACTCCGTTCTATCTCATATGCTCAAATGAACAGCAAACCTGGTAAAAAAAACAACAACAGATAAATCAACACCTCACGACACAACTCCTCTCCCCTATTTGACCTAGATTGTTTGTGTAGGTAT
>CM072250.1:44288899-44306399 GCA_036851935.1 Coregonus suidteri | reverse complement strand
TACTCTGCAAGGGAATACTACTATAACTACTCTGCAAGGGAACACTGCTATAAATACTCTGCAGGGGAATACTGCTATAAATACTATGCAAGGGAATACTACTATAAATACTCTGCAAGGGAATACTACTATAAATATTCTGCAAGGGAATACTACTATAAATACTCTGCAAGGGAATACTACTATAAATACTCTGCAAGGAAATACTACTATAAATACTCTGCAATTGAATACTACTATAAATACTCTGCAAGGGAATACTGCTATAAATACTCTGCAAGGGAATACTAGCAAACAAGTAGGAACGTGTGGTTAAGGGAATACTAGCAAGTAGGGAGCAACCATGGTCCTCTGTAGCTCAGCTGGTAGAGCATGGCACTTGTAACGCCAGGGTAGTGGGTTCGACCACCCATATGTAAAAATGTATGCACACATGACTGTAAGTGGCTTTGGATAAAAGCGTCTGCTAAATGGCATGTTATTATATTACTGTAGTAGATTGGTCCCATGCTATCTCATCATATGCTTTGTAGACTGAAGTTGTTTCTGAAAATGGCACCCTATATTTATTATTATTATTATTATTATTATATTATTATTATTATTATTATTATTATTATTATTAGGGAGTGTGAGGGAATGTGTCCTTTGATGTGTCACTTCTAGGAAGATTTTAACCCACTCAATCCCAACATTTCTCCAAGTTTCACCATGATTGAAACGCCCTAGTTATTTTGTTACTTTGACAAAGTCATTTCTGAACATTATTATTTATTTCATGTGATTAGTGAAACACCAGTCTCAACGTCAACAGTGAAGGGGCGACTCCGGGATGTTGACCTTCTAGGCAGAGTTGCAAAGAAAAAGCCATATCTCAGACTGGTCAATAAAAATAAAAGATAAGATGGGCAAAATAACACAGACACTGGCCACTTCTTTGAACTTTCTTTCTTTTTTGGCCAGTCTGAGAATGTCTCTTTGCAACTCTGCTAGAAGGTCAACATCCCGGAGTCACCTCTTCACTGTTGACGTTGAGACTGGTGTTTTGTGGGTACAATTTAATGAAGCTGCCAGTTGAGGACCTGTGAGGCATCTGTTTCTCAAACTAGACACTCTAATGTATTTGTCCTCTTGCTCAGTTGTGCACCGGGGCCTCCCACTCCTCTTTCTATTCTGGTTAGAGCCAGTTTGTGCTGTTCTGTGAAGGGAGTAGTACACAGCGTTGTACGAGATCTTCAGTTTCTTGGCAATTTCTCGCATGGAATAGCTTTCATTTCTCAGAACAAGAATAGACTGACGAGTTTCAGAAGAAAGTTATTTGTTTCTGGCCATTTTTAGCCTGTAATCGAACCCACAATTGCTGATGCTCCAGATACTCAACTAGTCTCAAGAAGGCCAGTTGTATTGCTTCTTTAATCAGCACAACAGTTTTCAGCTGTGCTAACATAATTGCAAAAGGGTTTTCTAATGATCAATTAGCCTTTTAAAATGATAAACTTGGATTAGCAAACAAAACGTGCCATTGGAACACAGGACTGATGGTTGCTGATAATGGGCCTCTGTACGCCTATGTAGATATTTCAATAAAAATATGCCGTTTCCAGCTACAATAGCCATTTACAACATTAATAATGTATACACTGTATTTCTGATCAATTTGATGTTATTTTAATGGACAAAACAATGTGTATATATAAATATATGTATATATAAATATTAATATACAGTAATTCATCCTCTCAGCAGTAATAACTGGTAACTCTCATAACAGCACCTTCCAATGTCAACATCTATAACAAGACATCTCTCTCTCTCTCTCTCTCTCTCTCCTCTCATAACGGCCAACCGTCTACACCCCAATAGCTCCGCTCAGCGCTCCACTGCTTTGTGGGATGAGATGAAATCCCCCTTTAAAGAAGTGCTAAACCAACAACAGAGAGCTGGTTCCTAAATGGTTCTTAGGCTGTCCCCATAGGAGAACCCTTTTTGGTTCCAGGTATAACCCTTTTTGGTTCCAGGTAGAACCCTTTTTGGTTCCAGGTAGAACCCTTTTTGGTTCCAGGTAGAACCCTTTTTGGTTCCAGGTAGAACCCTTTTCTACAGAGGCTTCTACATGGAACCCAAAAGGGTTCTACCTGGAACCAAACGGGTTATTCAAAGGGTTCACTTATGGGGACAGCCGAATAACCCTTTAAGGTTCTAAGTGTGTAGCATGCGTTCCCAATGGCACCCTATTCCGTATATTGTGCACTACAGTACATAGGCAGGTCGAAGGTAGTGCTCTACGTAGGGAATAGGGTGCCATTTGGGATGCATCCTACAACTAATTGATGTGTAGAAGAGAGATGGTTTCAGTAACATTTTCGGAGATCCAACTGAAGTTGAAAGATTGCTGTAATGATCTGTCCTGTACTCCTTTAGCATATGATGCCTGTAGCGGGCAGCTGACGGTGGCAGGAAAGTTGGAGTTTAAATTTCACATCATAATAAAGTGTACTCTTTTTTTAAAAACTATTTCATGGCCTCTAGGACAGTTTCACCGACTAACTCTGAGTTAGCTACCAGACCTGTCTAACTCTGAGTTAGCTACCAGACCTGTCTAACTCTGAGTTAGCTACCAGACCTGTCTAACTCTGAGCTAGCTACCAGACCTGTCTAACTCTGAGTTAGCTACCAGACCTGTCTAAACTCTGAGTTAGCTACCAGACCTGTCTAACTCTGAGTTAGCTACCAGACCTGTCTAACTCTGAGTTAGCTACCAGACCAGACTGAGTTAGCTACCAGACCTGTCTAACTAAGCTAGCTACCAGACCTGTCTAACTCTGAGTTAGCTACCAGACCTGTCTAACTCTGAAGCTACCAGACCTGTCTAACTCTGAGTTAGCTACCAGACCTGTCTAACTCCGAGTTAGCTACCAGACCTGTCTAACTCTGAGTTAGCTACCAGACCTGTCTAACTCTGAGTTAGCTACCAGACCTGTCTAACTCTGAGTTAGCTACCAGACCTGTCTAACTCTGAGTTAGCTACCAGACCTGTCTAACTCTGAGTTAGCTACCAGACCTGTCTAACTTGCTGTCCTCAAACATATTCCATTGTGTTCCTCATTGCCTATAATTTGACTGTAACTTTTGATAACAAGTTAAAGAGAATGGCTGTTTGTGTAACTACAACAACAGTAGTGGGAAATACCAAGACGAAGCCATCCGATGGGTGAGAGAGAGAATGTTTGCATGGCACACACATACACCCTCCCACTTCTCCCACCGTATAGTTTATAATCCGCTCTGCCAGGGAGTTGCCGTCCTGTCAAACCATCCTGTCAAAGACTCTCTCAATCACTTTGTTATTATTAATATCAGTCCAGACTGACACAGTGTCAAGTTTAACTAGAGAATACCGTTGAATATAGTAGTTATGGAGCTGGCTTGATACCAGTTTAATGGTAGAGAGGGGAGAGACGAGAGCTGGCTTGATACCAGTTTAATGGTAGAGAGGGGAGAGACGAGAGCTGGCTTGATACCAGTTTAATGGTAAAGAGGAATTTGCCTTGAACTCCCCATAATTATCGTTAGACACTCGTTGTGACTCCTTTGACTATTCGGCATTGCATTGCCGATCTGCGGTCAAGAACGCTGAGTTCATCTCAACCAATGCTACCCTTCAGTCCCTTGACATTTTAGCCCTGATGGAGACATGGATCACCCCAGAGAACACTGCTACTCCAGCTGCTCTCTCTTCACCTGACTACGTTTTCTCTCATAGTCTGAGAGCATCTGGTTGTCGCGGTGGTGGCACAGGGCTACTCATTTCTCCTAAGTGGAGAGTTTCTATTTTCTCCCTCTCTCACCTGTCCATCTCCTCATTTGAATTCCATCCTGTCACTGTCACTTGTCCACTCAAGCTTAACATTATTGTAATCTATTGCCCTTGGAGAGTTCCTCAATAAGGCTAATTTCCTGACGATGGCTCACCGCTCTTTGTACTTGGCGACTTCAACCTCCCGACGTCTGCCTTCGATTAATTTATTTCCAACTCTCTCTTTCCCCTCCTTGCCTCTTTTGACCTCACCCTTTCCCAATCCCCTCCAATTTACAAGGCAGGCAATACACTTGACCTCATCTTTACTAGAGGCTGTTCTCCTACTAATCTCACTGCAACCCCCCTCCAGGTCTCTGATCACTACTTTGTTTCCTTCTGTCTCCCTTTCCTCCAGCCCTAACCACTCAGCCCATACCCAGATGGTCATGCGCCTCACTCTCTGCAGACGACTTTGTCCACCACTTTGAAAAAAAGGTTGACGACATCCGCTACTCATTCACTCAGCCTATTGAATCCACTGGTCTCACTCACACAGAACTGCCCTACACCTTGACCTCTTTCTCCCATCTCTTTCCAGATTACATCCTGCGACTAGTGAGGTCTGGCCGCCCGACAACCAGCCCGCTCGACCCCATCCCATCCTTCTCCAAACCATCTCTGGAGACGTTCTCCCATTCCTCACTTCCCTCATCAACTCATCCTGACCACTGGCTGCGTCCCCTCTGACTTCAACATGGCCTTAGTTGCTCCCGTCCTCAAGAAACCAACACTCGACTCATCTGACGTCAAAAACTATAGACCTGTATCCCTTCTTTCTTTTCTTTCCAAAACACTTGAGCGTGCTGTCTCTGGTGTCCCCCAGGGCTCGGTTTTAGGACCTCTCCTCTTCTCTCTACACACCAAGTCCCTGCATGCAGATGACACTCAACTACTTTTCTCCTTCCCCCTTCTGACACCCAGGTAGTGAAACACATCTCTGTGTGCCTGACACTCAACTTGGATGTCGGCATACCACCTCAACCTCAACCTCGACAAGACGGAAATGCTCTTCCTCCCGGGGAAAGCCTGCCCGCTCAAAGACCTCTCCATCACGGTTGACAACTCCATATTGTTGCCCTCCCAGAGTGCAAATAACCTTGGCATGACCCTGGGCAACAACCTGTCGTTCTCTGCAAACATTAAAGTAGTGACCCGCTACTGCATGTTCATGCTGTACAACATCCGTAGAGTACGACCCTACTTCACACATGAAGCAGCACACGTCCTAATCCAGGCACTTGTCTCATCTGGACTTCTGCAGCTCGCTGTTGGCTGGGCTCCCCGCTTGTGCCATCTAACTCCTGCAACTTATCCAGAACGCTTCAGCCTGCCTGGTTTTCATCCTTCACAAGTTCTCTCATGTCACCCTGCTCCTCCGCACACTCCACTGGCTTCCAGTCGAAGCTCGCATCCACTACAAGACCATGGTGCTTACCTTAGGAACAGCAAGAGGAACTGCCCCTCCCTACCTTCAGGCTATGCTCAAACCCTACACCGCAACCCAAGCACTCCGTTCTGCCACCTCAGGTCTCTTGACCCTTCCACCCCTACGGGAGGCCAGCTCCCACTCAGCTCAGTCCAAGCTCTTCTCTGTGCTGGCACCGAAATGGTGAAACCAGCTTCCCGCTGAAGCTAGGACAGCAGAGTCCCTGCCCATCTTCCGAAAACACCTGAAACCCTACCTCTTCAAACAGAATCTTAAATAATCCTCCTCCTCAACTCGACCCCCACTAGGGCTGTGGCGGTCACGTGATTTCGTCAGCCGGTGATTGTCAAGCAAATAACTGTCAGTCTCACGGTAATTGACCGTTAATTAACATAAACACATTTAGCATCTCCTGACTTCCACACATAGCCTACAAGCCACTGATGCAGACCTTTGAACATCTACATTTTAAAAAGTCTAACAAATCCATGTACTATAGCCTACACCATCACAATAAATCCATTATTTATTTTAGACAGGTCTAAAGAAGCATGATATGAAGAAAATGTAGTCTATTTCAGAATAACAGAATAGCATACTCTGAGTTGTCCTTATGTTAGGCCCTGATCTGGCTATGCCAAATGGCTGTGGGCTACACTAGTTCATTTAGCAGACAAGATTTGCTTAGAATTCTATGTCATTATTTTATATTATTTTATAGTATGAATAATACAATTGAACAAAGCTGAATAAAATAGAAAGGATATTTTCTCCAAACTATTTGAGGGAATGCACACATGCGGCTATTCTTTGTATAGGTACTCCTATATGCTTAATTTAGAGTTATTCATGTAACTGCAGCTGTTCTATACACATTGGGCTATATGTTTAGATGTTTTATACATTGTAAGGCTGCAAGATGTGACTCTAATGATGATTTGGAAAAAAATAGCTTAAAAGGCATTATTTTTGCTTTGTTTTTTTTGCACAGGCTGTACACAATTAATCAGTCTCTCATTCACAATTTGACAAGCACTTGATAATGCCTCGGATTTCACGGGAGCATCCCCTTTGTGTGGCCGTAATGCACCCTAAAAAAAAAATCCATGCCTTTTGCTGCCAGTGACCATTGTGCCCTTCTCCCTGAGTACTGCGTTGTGCCCTTCTCCCTGAGTACTCCGAAGCACCTCTTACTCACATGGCTCTCCATCACGTGATCAGGTCTTTCTCACAGGCTACAAGTGAAGACAGACACATTGGGAACACAACTGCTCGCGTCCTTATCCAATTCCGAGGTGCATATTGAAGAATTGGAACAGCTGTCCACATTTACTTTTCGTCAGCCAATAAGATGAGTAGGCCTAACGAACAACAAAAGCACTAGTCTATGTCAATCTACTATCCCCATAGTACAAAAGTTTACCTATTATATTCTGTATGAGAAATACATTTTCAGTCAGAGTGATTAGAGGGACAATAGAGTGCTGAGTACCAGGCAGTTAGCAAGTTTGGTAGACTACTAATGACCATCAGCAGCATCAGAGCTTGGAGAAGCCTAATTACCGTGACTAAACGGTCACGTGGAATTTGACTGCCTTCATGACTCGTGACTGCCGGTGTGGCGGTAATATGATCACCGTAACAGCCCTAACCCCCACCATTTAAAATAATAATAAATACAAATTAAATTAAACAAAATACAAATTAAAATTACTAGCGCTTGCTCTTGATCCCCCAACACCACTTTCCATCAATTTATTTAGCAGACCCTCATGCCAAATTGAGTCAAAAGCTTTTTTGAAATCAACAAAGCATGAGAAGACTTTGCTTTTGTTTTGGTTCGGTTTGTTTGTCAATTAGGGTGTGCAGGGTGAATACGTGGTCTGTCGTACGGTAATTTGGTAAAAAGCCAATTTGACATTAACTCAGTACATTGTTTTCACTGAGGAAATGAACTAGTCAGCTGTTTGATTTCCCCAAGGTTGCTGTTGACGCATATCCCACGGTAGTTATTAGGGTTACATTTGTAACCCTGTAGGGCGGCAGGTAGCTTAGTGGTTAAGAGCGTTGTGCCAGTAACCGAAAGGTCGCTGGTTCTAATCCCCGAGCCGACTAGGTGAAAAATCTGTTGATGTGCCCTTGAGCAAGGCACTTAACCCTAATTGCTCCTGTAAGTCGCTCTGGATAAGAGCGTCTGCTAAATGACCAATTATTATTAATTATATTTGTCTCCACTTTTGTGGATTGGGGTGATCAGTCCTTGGTTCCAAATATTGGGGAAGATGCCAGAGCTGAGGATGATGTTAGAGTTTAAGTATAGCTAATTGGAATTTGTGGTCTGTATATTTTATAATTTCATTTAGGATACCATCAACACCACATGCCTTTTTTGGGTTGGAGGGTTTGTATTTTGTCCTGTAGTTCATTCAATGTAATTGGAGAATCCAGTGGGTTAATAGTTGATTCTAAGATTTGCATTTGATCATGTATATGTTTTTGCTGTTTGTTCTTTGTAATAATGCCAAAAAGATTGGAGAAGTTTTGTATGGATAACTCTTCGTGTTTTTGTTTGTTTAGAGTTTTCCAATTTTCTCAGAAGTGGTTAGAGTCTATGGATTCTTCAATTACATTGAGCTGATTTCTGACGTGCTGTTCCTTCTTTTTCCATAGTGTATTTCTGTATTGTTTTAGTGATTCACCATAGTGAAGGCTCAGGTTTTCTGGGTCTCTATGTTTTTGGTTGGATAGGTTTCTCAATTTCTTTCTTAGGTTTTTGCATTCTTCATCAAACCATTTGTCATTGTTGTTACTTTTCTTTGGTTTTCTGTTAGAGATTTTTAGATTTGATAGGGAAGCTGAGAGGTCAAATATACTGTTTAGGTTTTCTACTGCCAAGTTTACACCTTCACTATTACAGTAAAACATTTTGTCCAGGAAGTTGTCTAAAAGGGATTGAATTAGCTTTTGCCTAATAGTTTTTTGGTAGGTTTCCACACTACTTCCCTCCCCCCTCTCTCTTTCCCTCTCTCTTTCTCTCCCAAACCCCCCTCCCCCCCTCTCTCTTTCCCTCTCTCTTTCTCTCCCAAACCCCCTTCCCCCTCTCTCTTTCTCTCCCAAACCCCCTTCCCCCCCCTCTCTCTTTCCTCTCTCTCTTTCTCTCCCAAACCCCCTTCCCCCCTCTCTCTTTCCCTCTCTCTTTCTCTCTTTCTCTCCCAAACCCCCCTCCCCCCTCTCTCTTTCCCTCTCTCTTTCCTCCTCTCTCTTTCCCCTCTCTCTTTTCTCTTTCTCTCCCAACCCCCCTTCCCCCCCCTCTCTCTTTCTCCCTCCCAAACCCCCCTCCCCCCCTCCCCCCTCTCTCTTTCCCTCTCTCTTTCTCTCCCAAACCCCCCTCCCCCCCCTCTCTCTTTCCCTCTCTCTTTCTCTCCCAAACCCCCCTCCCCCCCCTCTCTTTCCCTCTCTCTTTCTCTCCCCAAACCCCCCTCCCCCCTCTCTCTCTCTTTTCCCTCTCTCTTTCTCTCCCAAACCCCCCTCCCCCCTCTCTCTTTCCCTCTCTCTTTCTCCCAAACCCCCCCTCCCCCCCTCTCTTCCCCCTCTCCAGGCCAGCTCTTTCTCTCCCAAAAAGCCTTCCCATACTCCTCTTCTTCCCTCTCTCTTTGGAGAATGGTCTCTCCCAAAGTTCCACCTTCCCCCCCTCTCTCTTTCCCTCTCTCTTTCTTCTCTCCCAAACCCCCTTCCCCCCCCAACTCTCTTTCCCTCATCTCTTTCTCTCCCAAACCCCCCTCCCCCCCCCTCTCTTTGGCCCTCTCTCTTTCTCTCCCAAACCCCCCACTTCCCCCCCCCTCTCTTTCCTCTCTCTCTTTCTCTCCCAAACCCCCTTCCCCCTTTGTACCTCTCTCTTTCTCTCTCTCTTTTCTCTCACCAAACCCCCTTCCCCCCCTCTCTCTTTCCTCTCTCTTTCTCTTCTCATCCCAAACCCCTTCACTTCCCCCTCTCTCTTTCTCTCCCAAACCCCCTTCCCCCCCTCTCTTTCCCTGTGGTTTTGTGGCTCTCCCATCTCATCTCCAGGCCAGCTGCTTTCTACCTAATGGAAAGCCTGTTCCATACTGTAGTATAGCTGCTGGAGTTCAAATGGTGAAATATGAAATGTCCGAAAGGTTCAACGTCGATCCTATTCGTTACAGTGAAGTGTTCCACTGCTGGATAATGTTGACCTTTGCCCAGAAACACTCATCATAGGGCCAATGTGCTTCTCTCATTCATATTTATAATTTCTTCCCAAGTGGTACCCTATTCCCTACATAGTGTCCTACGTTTGGCCAGGGCCCTGTGGGAAAAGCATTGTACTATAAAGGGATTAACTCACATTTGGCCGACCCCTCCAGTGCAGTTCTAGGATGCTAGGCGGGAGCTAAAGCTAATGCATGCTGTCGTTGTGACTGAAACATGTTTTTTATTGACAGGTAAAGTAGACGCTTTGTACCCTATGTTGTGATTCTCACCAAATATGTTGGTGTCTTCTTACACTATTCAAACCCTAAAATATAATAAACAGCTTATGAGGCTCTCTTAGCCTATAGATCACATGTTGCAAATACATAATCTGAACTAAAATCTCCACACGTTCTGGAATTTCTGTGCATCCTTGATGATCGCTAATCAACAGGCCTAACCAAAAACAACCATTTTTTTCTGCGAACATGCAAATCATCATTTTCTCTCTATTGTGACACCAATGTGAGAGTGTTTATGTCAGGGGAAACAGTGTTGCGGTAGTCTAGTGGGAGCGGTTATGGCAGTAGTCTAGTGTGAGGGGTTATGGCAGTAGTCTAGTGGGAGCGGTTATGGCAGTAGTCTAGTGGGAGCGGTTATGGCAGTAGTCTAGTGTGAGGGGTTATGGCAGTAGTCTAGTGTGAGGGGTTATGGCAGTAGTCTAGTGTGAGCGGTTATGGCAGTAGTCTAGTGTGAGGGGTTATGGCAGTAGTCTAGTGGGAGCGGTTATGGCAGTAGTCTAGTGTGAGCGGTTATGGCAGTAGTCTAGTGTGAGCGGGTTATGGCAGTAGTCTAGTGTGAGGGGTTATGGCAGTAGTCTAGTGTGAGGGGTTATGGCAGTAGTCTAGTGTGAGGGGTTATGGCAGTAGTCTAGTGGGAGGGTTATGGCAGTAGTCTAGTGTGAGGGGTTATGGCAGTAGTCTAGTGGGAGCGGTTATGGCAGTAGTCTAGTGTGAGGGGTTATGGCAGTAGTCTAGTGTGAGGGGTTATGGCAGTAGTCTAGTGTGAGCGGTTATGGCAGTAGTCTAGTGTGAGGGGTTATGGCAGTAGTCTAGTGTGAGCGGTTATGGCAGTAGTCTAGTGTGAGCGGTTATGGCAGTAGTCTAGTGTGAGCGGTTATGGCAGTAGTCTAGTGTGAGCGGTTATGGCAGTAGTCTAGTGGGAGCGGTTATGGCAGTAGTCTAGTGTGAGGGGTTATGGCAGTAGTCTAGTGTGAGCGGTTATGGCAGTAGTCTAGTGGGAGCGGTTATGGCAGTAGTCTAGTGGGAGGGGTTATGGCAGTAGTCTAGTGTGAGCGGTTTATGGCAGTAGTCTAGTGTGAGGGGTTATGGCAGTAGTCTAGTGTGAGCGGTTATGGCAGTAGTCTAGTGTGAGCGGTTATGGCAGTAGTCTAGTGGGAGCGGTTATGGCAGTAGTCTAGTGGGAGCGGTTATGGCAGTAGTCTAGTGGGAGGGGTTATGGCAGTAGTCTAGTGTGAGCGGTTATGGCAGTAGTCTAGTGTGAGCGGTTATGGCAGTAGTCTAGTGGGAGCGGTTATGGCAGTAGTCTAGTGGGAGCGGTTATGGCAGTAGTCTAGTGTGAGGGGTTATGGCAGTAGTCTAGTGGGAGGGGTTATGGCAGTAGTCTAGTGTGAGGGGTTATGGCAGGGGAAACAGTGTTGCAGTAGTCTAGTGTGAGGGGTTATGGCAGTAGTCTAGTGTGAGGGGTTATGGCAGTAGTCTAGTGGGAGCGGTTATGGCAGTAGTCTAGTGGGAGGGGTTATGGCAGTAGTCTAGTGTGAGGGGTTATGGCAGTAGTCTAGTGTGAGCGGTTATGGCAGTAGTCTAGTGGAGGGGTTATGGCAGTAGTCTAGTGTGAGGGGGTTATGGCAGTAGTCTAGTGTGAGGGGTTATGGCAGTACACCCCCCCCCACCCTATCTCTCTACTCACACACCCCAGCATGGGGTACATACACATACGGTTGTTTTCACACTTGGTCCCTTTCAGACAAATTGTTGTGAACTCAGTGCAGTTTGCTAAATGTTTTATGCATTGTGAACTCTCCAAAAAAGCCCCCAAGCGAACCGCACTGAAAGGTGGCCTGGTAGTGAGTGTTGTATGGTAAAGCCTGGTAGTGAGTGTTGTATGGTAAAGCCTGGTAGTGAGTGTTGTATGGTAAAGCCTGGTAGTGAGTGTTGTATGGTAAAGCCTGGTAGTGAGTGTTGTATGGTAAAGCCTGGTAGTGAGTGTTGTATGGTAAAGCCTGGTAGTGAGTGTTGTATGGTAAAGCCTGGTAGTGAGTGTTGTATGGTAAAGCCTTGTAGTGAGTGTTGTATGGTAAAGCCTTGTAGTGAGTGTTGTATGGTAAAGCCTGGTAGTGAGTGTTGTATGGTAAAGCCTTGTAGTGAGTGTTGTATGGTAAAGCCTGGTAGTGAGTGTTGTATGGTAAAGCCTGGTAGTGAGTGTTGTATGGTAAAGCCTGGTAGTGAGTGTTGTATGGTAAAGTCAATACCAGAACACATGCAGTAGAGGGGAGAGAACAGGGCCATGAGATGTGGTGAGCATTCCAATGGGGATGGTGTGTGTGTGTGTGTACATTTTCATGTGTGTTTTGTGTCCTTGTGCATATGTGTGTGTGTGTGTGTGTGTGTGTGTGTGTGTGTGTGTGTGTGTGTGTGTGTGTGTGTGTGTGTGTGTGTGTGTGTGTGTGTGGTGTGGTGTGTGTGTGTGTGTGTGTGTGTGTGTTTGTGGAACATTGATTATTACCCTTAAATGTAAATGTGCTGTGGTTCTTGGTGTAGAAAAGGCTTCAGCCCTGGTCTATGTGGAGCCTAGAACTTCTAGATGTAATTTGTGTCAAAAATAGAATCAAATAAAAATGTTATTTGCCACATGCGCCGAATACAACAGGTGTAGACCTTACAGTGAAATGCTTACTGACAAGCCCTTAACGAATGATGCAGTTTTAAGAAAATAAGAGTTAAGAAAATATTTACTAAAGTAAAAAATTTAATAAAAAGTAACACAATAAAATAATGTGGCTATATACAGGGGGTACCGGTACAGAGTCTAAAAAATGACTCTGTACCGGTACAGACTAAAAAAAATACAGGCTATATACAGGGGGTACCGGTACAGAGTCAATATACAGGCTATATACAGGGGGTACCGGTACAGAGTCAATATACAGGCTATATACAGGGGGTACCGGTACAGAGTCAATATACAGGCTATATACAGGGGGTACCGGTACAGAGTCAATATACAGGCTATATACAGGGGTACCGGTACAGAGTCAATATACAGGCTATATACAGGGGGTACCGGTACAGAGTCAATATACAGGGGGTACCGGGACAGAGTCAATATACAGGCTATATACAGGGGGGTACCGGTACAGAGTCAATATACAGGCTATATACAGGGGGGTACCGGTACAGAGTCAATATACAGGCTATATACAGGGGGTACCGGTACAGAGTCAATATACAGGCTATATACAGGGGGTACCGGTACAGAGTCAATATACAGGCTATATACAGGGGGTACCGGTACAGAGTCAATATACAGGCTATATACAGGGGTTCCCGGTACAGAGTCAATATACAGGCTATATACAGGGGGTACCGGTACAGAGTCAATATACAGGCTATATACAGGGGGTACCGGTACCGAGTCAATGTGCGGGGGTACAGGTTAGTCAAGGTAATATGTACATATAGGTAGGGGTAAAGTGACTATGCATAGATAATAAACAGCGAGTAGCAGCAGTGTAAAAACAAAGTTTTAAGTGAGAAATAGGCGTTGGTCTGAAGCCAAAAAAAGAAAGGAAATTCACATGAGCACCACAATGTCTACTCCACCCATGCTCTACCAAGGTTTTCCAGCACACAGCTTTGACCTACTACAGTAGCTATGTTGGTCTATTGTACTTCAAAATATGTGTAGGCAGGTTGCTTAGGATTCAAACCTTCTCAAACGGCCTAATTCATACTCTTAGAGGAGGTGATTCCACAATAATGTGATTTGTACCGCATACTAGGTAAAGGATTGGGTTCTTCACACCACACTAATCCACTACCTTTTCAATGATGTTTTATTATTTTTTATTATATGAAAACAGGCTCTGCTTTTATACTTACAAGACCATCAGGCTTGATTGAGCTGTTTTGTCTTTTAGTAATGTGGTCCTGCCTGTTTTTCCTTAAACCATTTTATTTAGCAATACATGCAATTGAGAAAACATTTATATATTTCATAACATATTTTTTTGGTTAGTAGGTACCCAACATTACAACAGGTGATGTTGTGTTGGACACGGTCACTCATATAGATATATAGATATATAGATATATAGGTCTATAGATATATAGATATATAGATATATAGGTCTATAGGTCTATAGAGCATTTCTGCATTCCTGATGTCTCTAACCGTTAGCTTACCTGTGTACTATTAACATAAGCTCAGCTAACAGGCAAGTACAACATGGGTCAGAACGACGTCTCGGAACTCACAACTCGTTGGTCCTTGTCATGGATGGGCTTTTGCAGCAGACGACCACACCAGGTTCCTAAAAACAAGAAGTGGCTCCAGTGGGCGATCACCAACAACTGAGGAGTGGAAAAAACATCACCTGGTCCGACGAATCCCGGTTCCTGTTGCATCATGCTGATGGCAGAGTCAGGATGTGGCGTACGCAGCATGAGCCCATGGTCAACGGTGCAGGCTGGTGGCGGAGGTGTAATGGTGTTGGGAATGTTTTCCTGGTACACGTTAGGTCCCTTGATACCAGTTGATCAACGTTTCCATGCCACGAAGAATTCAGGCTGTTCTGGAGGCAAAGGGGGGTCCGACCCGGTACTAGATAGGTGTACCTAATAAACTGGCCACTTAGTGTATACGGGTGGCAGGTAGCCTCGACGTTAGAGCGTTGAGCCAGTAACCTGACGCTTGCTGGTTCGAATACCAGAGGCGACAAGATGAAAATATCTGTTGCTGTGCCATTGAGCAAGGCACTTAACCCTAATTGCTCTAATGGCGCTGTACAATGGCGACCCTGGCCGTCACCCCACTCCCTGGCCGTCACCCCACTCCCTGGCCGTCACCCCACTCCCTGGCCGTCACCCCACTCCCTGGCCGTCACCCCCACTCCCTGGCCGTCACCCCACTCCCTGGCCGTCACACCACTCCCTGGCCGTCACCCCACTTCCTGGCCGTCACCCCCCTCCCTGGCCGTCACCCCACTCCCTGGCCGTCACCCCACTCCCTGGCCGGTTGTCTCAGGGAGAGTAGGGATATGCCAAAAAAGCACACACTTATGTGTAACAGGACAAATATAAGCTGATTTATTATTATTATTATTATTATTATTATTATTAGTATTATTATTAGTATTATTATTAGTATTATTAATATTATGATATACATTATTTTAATAGCAGGCCACTGTAAAGTCCATTATTCCACTGAAGAGTATGAATTAGGTTGTTCCCTGGTCCTGGTGCAGAATACACAGGGTTTCTCCCTCCCCATATTGACTGATACCATTCAGTTCAATAATTTAAAAAAAGACAATATAAGTAAAAGTTGTCTAGTAGAATTTGTATGCCGAGTGCCAGATCTCTCTCCATTCAGAGACGTCAGTATCAAGCCTGTATCTCAGTCTGGACATCATCTTGCAAGTCTCCATGTGCTGGCTCCAAACATGTTTCTGTGAACACACACACACACACACACACACACACACACACATACACACACACACACACACACACACACACACACACACCACATACATAGTGACTGTTCTATTACCATTGGCAGTTAGGATAGGTGATATCTGAAACACAGACAGGTACAGTAGCTAGGTATCCATCCAATTGGCGATAGATTTTCATGTGACTATTCTAAAATCAGCATTACATTTACGTTTACATTTACGTCATTTAGCAGACGCTCTTATCCAGAGCGACTTACAGTTAGTGCATACATTTTTACCATACCAATCATTTCCATTTTTTATAAAATCAATATGCATATTTTCCCACCAGAGATGTTTCCATCACATTGACTTGTTGCTGATAAAAGGCTGTCCGTGATGAAGTAGTGAATATACAAATAACTTTTGCAGTTAAAGTCCCATGTAATAAAAATACAAGTTAAATGGGTTTCCATCACATTTTCAACTCTACTGATGGTTTTGTCACAAAAGCATTTGCGTTATGTAGTGAATGTTCCCACTCTGGTCTTGGCACCTGTCCTCTAGCCAGCAGCTCGCAGATACAGTGTGGGTGTAGTCTACATGATGAGATTATTATGGACGAAAGAGAGAGATTATTTGTATTTGTCAAACAGCAGTCAAGCATCGATCATCATGTCACCAGAATAAGACCCTTGATATTTATTGAAAGGAGCATCAAGCTCATCACCGTGCCCTTTCACCACCCTGTGACGTTCATCATAACTTATTTCATCTGTAGTTTAATAAACTGCATGGTTTCCAGAGTCCTAGTGGGAGGGACCACGCAGCATGTAATCATGTGACTCCAAGTTGACTTCGATATGATGGTTATTATATCATTATTAAAGTGTGTCCACTGCCATTTCTCACGTCATTCATTTTACAGACACAAAAAGATCCCACCTTGTCTAACGCATTTTGTGTTGTCGTTTCCATCAGGCCTGTCGTGGCATCTTTTTATCCAACATGTTCTTTACTCGCATAAAAAGATTGGATGGAAACGTAATGTTGAAGTTTGAACAAGTCAGATAAAACCTTCCCAATGATGGTCTCCCCATCAAACTACTGAGGCTGCCGTCTGGCAAAAGCATCTCCAGTCCATCTGTAGAACTAGGCAGAGTTGAGGCAGAGATCATCAGTGACACATGGAATGTAAAGGGTGTTGCACAGGTGTGGTTCCTGAGTTAATTAAGCAAGTAACATCCCATCATGCTTAGAGTCATATTTAAAAATGCTGGGCAGGCCATTATTTTGCTCCATTATTTTGGCTACCGTGGCGATGCCTCCATAGGATGACAATGCCCCCATCCACAGGGCACAAGTGGACACTGAATGGTTTGATGAACATAAAAATGATGTAAACCGTATGCCGTGGCCGTCTCAGTCACCAGATCTCAATGTAAACCAGATGCCATGGCCGTCTCAGTCACCAGATCTCAACCCAATTGAACACTTATGGGAGGTTTTGGAGCGGCGCCTGAGATTTTTTTTCCATCAACAAAACACCAAATGATGGAATTTCTCGTGGAAGAATGTTGTGGCATCCCTCCAATAGAGTTCCAGACTCTTCTAGAATCTATGCCAAGGTACCTTGAAGCTGTTCTGGCTGCTGGTGGCCCAACGCACTATTAAGACGCTTTACGTTGGGGTTTCCTTTATTTTGGCAGTTACCTGTATAATACTACAGAATCATTTCCGATTGATTATAATAACGTGATATGGTAATGGTATGGTAATAATGTTGTATTTTACAGGATAATCTGTACAGGACTGACCACCATCATATTATCATGGTTATAATCTGTACAGGACTGACCACCATCATATATCATGGTAATAATCTGTACAGGACTGACCACCATCATATTATCATGGTTATAATCTGTACAGGACTGCCCACCATCATATCTCATGGTAATAATCTGTACAGGACTGACCACCATCATATCTCATGGTTATAATCTGTACAGGACTGACCACCATCATACCTCATGGTTATAATCTGTACAGGACTGACCACCATCATAGCTCATGGTTATAATCTGTACAGGACTGACCACCATCATATATCATGGTTATAATCTGTACAGGATGTCTACTTTTTGCTAGATTTATCTTTACTTGGAAAATGAAACAGATGGACAGAGAAGAGGAGAGGAGAGGAGGGAAGAGGGGGGAGGAGAGGAGAGGAGAGGAGGGAAGAGGGGGGAGGAGAGGAGGGAAG